>JANHFT010005866.1:500828-511512 GCA_032467955.1 Pseudoxenodon macrops | reverse complement strand
TAAAAAATTCTATTCTATTCTATTCTATTCTATTCTATTCTATTCTATTCTATTCTATTCTATTCTATTCTATTCTTCCTTAATGAAAAGTAAGAAAGCAGGATTTAAATTAAAGATTTGGCAGTCCCCCCCTCCCCTTGAATTCAACTTTTGAAAGAGGGGGGGGAAAAGACAGGACAAGTTAACAATGTTATCATCTTAGTAGAACAAGCACATTCTTCAGGCATCACTGGACTCATGCAATTAATATTAGGCACTAAACATCAGAAAGCATCCAAGAAAACATTAGAAGAACAATCTGCTGTCATATATTTGATACCAAAACAAATAATTCCTTCATTAGACTGGCAAATAAATTAAGATAGCTTTATCTTGTTTGAGAGAAAACTATATTCAAGAGAAATCTGAACAAAATTACTAAGTCTCTCTCACTAAAATACTGAAAAAGACATGGAAAATTTATGCAAGAGATCAAACACATGCATCTTACAACATCCTCATTAGTTGAACTTGTTCAAAGAACTCGGGTATGTAGACAGCCTTTCAAAAAAAATGTAGAATGTTTTCGTAACAATGCAAGTAACTGTTTTTTCAAAGATAACAATACATCCTTTCAACTAGCATGGACTGCTTAGGTAATCAATCAATAAAATTACACTCTATTACAGCTACAATTTTAATTTTGGATGTTTGTGTTCTACAATTCAGTTCTTATTATGCTATAGTTAAGAGATTTGAATTATTTCTAATCATATGTTTAAGTTGTATTAGTACTACAACTGTGTATTCCAATGGAATGTACATTAAAACTACTTAAAGGTTTGAAAAACAGATCCTCCCTCAATTCTTTCAACAGACTTGTTAGTAATACTACCTGGAAATTGTAAGCTAAGTTACTTAAAAATATATTGTTTTCTCTTTATATAGTTTTTTTTAATTGGGGGATGCTCAAAGTCACTTAAAAAGGTATCTGGCCATACAACCTGCATAAATAATAATGATAACTTTGGTTTATATGGAAAATTGGATGCAATAAATGAAACCAATAAAGTAAAAAATGAAACTGTTCATGTGATGTTGCTTGTCCTTTCCAGTGAGTTGGATAGTGACCCTTAGTTCTCTTCAAACCTATTAAATCTCACTTGAGATATATTAAATGGCAACACAATAATGACTACCAAAAAGTATTCTAAATTACATGTCCAAGGTGTTGAAATATGACATTAAAACCAACAGTACCAAAAAGGTTCTTTGTTTGCTGTATGTCTTCATACACATTTGATATCAGCAAAAGAGATTATATAGTGATGTCCATAGTAAACAGAGATAGGAGCTTAATTGATAAAGGATGAATAAAATAGTTCAATCTCAACTCACCTCTTTTACACTGTGGGCTATGCCCCATGTTAGAAAAACTCTTGACATGATTTGGAAAGCAGTCAAGACAACAGAAGAAGGAACAATCCCTGCAAAGACAATTTAGATTTAATACATTTTTGAGCTCCTAAACTATCCACCCACCCCTTAATAGTAATCTGATTTGGAAAGATAGTGTTATGAAAATTAATTTTAATGTTTTAATATTAAAATATTGTTAAATATTCTTTTATTGGTTTCAAATTTTCTCTCATGGCTGAATTTTGGAACAGAGATGAAGACACAAGGTTTGCTATAGTTTAACCTCAAAATATGGCAAACTATGATTTTCAAGCAATAAATTTGCTAAACACATGACTAGTTTCCCGTCTGATTATCAGATGCCAGAGTTAAAACAACAGAAGAGATTATGTTCCATGTAACATACTTGTATGAGATTCTTAGATGCTGGTGCCAAGCACAGAAAGAAACAATCACCCAGTAAGAGAATTACAACAGTAGCGTTTTCAATGATATTTTTTTTGCTGAACAGCAAACTCTTGTTTATGAAACAGCCCTTATATCAGACAGTAAAGGGACAATGTCAAATTTGAATAAATGACTAGTGAATATTCAACTGCCTGTGACAGATGAAGGAAATATATATATTTCCCCAGTAATCATGACACCAATGATTCTTTAGGGAGTATAATTAAAATCCAAACATTTCCACTGAAATGTCTGAATAGCATTAACTAAGTAATAGCTCTAGAAGAGGCAATATATGAAAGATTTTTCATGTATAAAACCCATGTCTTTCTATAAATTAATAGAGTTTAACGTTAGTAAAGTATCAGTTCTCACATGTAAACATTTGTGCATACATAAAGCACTATTTCTAATTCAACTGTATTTTTCTCAATCAACATAATCAAATTTTGCTTTAGATTTTGTCATTGAGTTATTAGATGGATATATCTAATAGAAAGTTTGTTTTTGTATAACAAATAATAATAACTATGCTAGGTGTTGGGAGTTCCTGGACATCTGGTAACAAATGGGGTAAGGGAGGTGCTATATAAATCTAATAGATACGTATAAAAGATACTGGGAGATCCAGTCTCCTCTGCCAGACAAAGATTCCCCCCCCCACCTGAATGGTATAATTGCCTTACTAGAGATTGGAAAGTGTTGACCCTACTAAGGAACTCATCTTCAATACAGGATAGGGAAAATGCATTGATGGCAGCAATCCCTTTGCTGGAGATTCCAGCAATACTGGTGTCAGCAAGTCCATTTGTTCTGACAGCCTCTGTAAGTTCACAGGATCTCTCAACTGTTTTCCAATAGTAACAGACTCAGATATTCAGCCCCTTGGCCTGAATCAGAGATCCTTCATGAAGATCCAGCCCAGAACTGCACAAATCTGAGACTGCCCAAAAGGCATGGGGGAGGGGGAGGGAAGAGCAGACTACTAACCTATGAGTCTCAGCTGTGGACTAGGCAGAGGTTCAGCATGGTTTATTAATGGCCATCCTTCTCTTTGGACAATGCTGAAGACAACTTAATTAAAACCCATCTATTGCCTGTGACTATCCTGACCTTATTAACTCTTCCTTCTCCTTTGGATTCCCTTTCTGACTGGTCTCCCTCCCCGTTTGTCCCAGGACAATGATTCTCTCCTCAGAGGTCCTGCACAAGGACTTTTTCCACTTAACTGCAATAAAGCCTAAGCTTTATTATTTCTAGCCTGGCATTGAAATAGCATGCTCATTTGCTTTCTGGATGCCAGGTCAGCTATTAAAAAAAAAAAGTGGGGGGTCGCTTTGACTTTCCTGTGATGAGGCCAGAAGAACAGAAAATTGGATCAAATTTTCAACTTGTAAGTAAATTGCTTCAAAATGCTGCATTTTATTTTGGCAAACTTTAATGTTTATACTTAACAGTTGTTTCATAAGCAATATGAAGCAGGAGGAGGCCGATTTTTATTATTAAATAATTAACACCATAACAAGGGCTATATTCAATTCAATACAAGCAATAAACATAACATGTTGAAATAACTTCTGTCAGTCTGAACATGTACGGTAATTCTTACTTTTGAGAAAAGAGCTATATTTGCATGTTCAAATGCTTGTTTAAAACAAAAATAAGAAAAACCAAATGCTGAGAAACTGGATGTATATCATGTTATATATACTGGTAGTTGCTACTCCTTTAAATGACTGAGCACAGAATACGAGTAAAATTCCTTCCTGGCCTTCCAAGAGAGATATTAAATATTTAATGAAAAAACTTACCTACTGCACAGTGCACGATCTAAAAAAAAAAAAGTCAGAAATAATTAAAACTTCTCACATTTGTAACATATTTTTCTTTACTACAACAGCATCATGATTATGACTAAGGACATTGTTCTTAAATAGTACCTTCACCAGTCATTTTTATCATAACATGTATCTCTTATCTGTTCAATAATAATTGCGTGGAACTTTCATCTCACCAATGACTAAATTCCTCATCTACAATTTTGCTGTGTCGAGAAGCCACCTTTTAGAAAACTACCGTATGTTATTAGAGGAAGATTGACTTATATCTTTTAAAAGAGATTCTGGGGTTCTCAAACATTCATTCTTCCTTAGGTATGTTCATGAGACAATGATCATTGTCAGATTACAACTTATTCCATAAAATAAAGCAATCCCTCCTCTGTATGCATTATTGGGAAGAGAAGTGAGTGACATGTTGGAAGATCTGGCAGTTATGTGAGCTTCTGTTGAGATATCAGAACCACCTTTAAAAAGAATTTAATGTTCTCTGACAAACTCTCTATCAATAGAATTTCTTCTTTATACTGTGATAAAAAAAAAATGAACTCTCTAATTTTTACCAAATATGTCAAATGACTAACCTTTAATTTCAAAGAAAACACATTCTCTTGAAAGTAGTAATTTTATTATTTATCACTTTCTTTGTTGCACCTGATATCATTATGCTTACTATTATGCTTGTTTTATCAATTTTTTTTTCATTTGACAGAATAAACCTTGTAAAAAGATGATACATTTAAAAGGGATAGTAATTAATTCAGCATTACAATATAGGAATAAGTCGAAATGTCTAGGGTAATGATGGCGAACCTTTTGGGCTTGGGGTGACAAAAAAAATAAAGTCAGAAAATGCCTACCTTGATTCCACTGGCATCCGGGAGAAAAAAAGGTCTCTCCAGAACACCTCTTCAGAATGTCCTTTTTTCTCTGAACCTTCTGGAAATTGTGCAATTCTGGACACCTCAGAGCTGTATGAATTCCAGAGGCCTCTCCAGACCTTTTGAAAGTCATTTGGGAGAGTTCTGCTCTTGTGAGGCCTCTGGAGCCTCAGGAAATTGTATGAAAATGGGAATGTGCAATTTTTAGATGTTTCGGCCTACAAAAGAGCAAGGCCTTCTTGCACAACTTCCAAAGGGCTCCTGAAGCCTGGCATGTTACCAAAAATGGCATGTCATGTCACCTCTGACATACATTTCAAAGATTTGCCATCACTGGCCTAGGGTTTGAAGACTCCTTGTGATACACCTACCTCAAGCAAAGCTCCAGTCTGGAAGAATTTCAAAGGCTTTTCTATTGAATGATAGAGTTTATGATAGCTACCCGTTGCAAGGTATGCTCTGACTAAACCAACTGCTATAACAAGCCACCTAGAAGAAAAAGAGATAGGAAAACACAGTGATGTTTTTATTGAAATAGCAATAGCACTTAGACTTATATACTGCTTCGTAGTGCTTTACAGCCTTCTCTAAGCAGTTTACAGAGTCAGCATATTGCCCCCAACAATTTGGGTCCATGCAACAGATACTGTAAGAGTAATATAATATAACCTTCTTAAAATAAGTGATTCAGCATTATATTCCACCGAGACAGAAATATACTTTACCAGTCTGGTTGTTGAAAAAATTGTGAATTATATTCTAACAGTTACAACTGCAAAGCTAAAAATGAGCTCCTTCTAAATATTTTAAATAGAAGCAAATAGCAACTGTATTAACTGACGATTAGGAATAAAACTGAGTCTAAAACCATTAGGTTTTGATCAACTGATAATGATTCACTCACTTCTCCAACACAGAGCTCTCATATGAAGCTTAACAATGTCATGCAATATTGTATGAAGAGCAGAATTCAATATTAAATGTCTCCAAGGAAACAAAGCACAAGTGCACATCATCAAATAAATTCTGTTCTACTACTACTACTTTGCTAGCTACTCTTTACTAGGATCCAGTAGATCCAATGAGATTTACCAAGTAATTATATACACTTCAAAGACTTATTTTCTTAGACAGAAAGTTGGCGTTATGCAGTCAGCCTTTTTGTAAAAAAATAATAATACGTAGGACCTGGAAACAAGTGAGTGTCTGCAGGCATAACCTCAATGGGAACTAGACTGGGAGTTATCTTAATTTAAAATTACTATATAAATTATTTAGCAATATCATAATGAGCCAACTTAGTCACGCTCATGGTTATTTATGGCAAAGCACACATAGGGAAATTCAGGAAGCACAATGTTGTGCTGGCTTTAGATTTCTGTACTTTGGAACTTGAATTCTTTAAAACGATAAGGTTTGAGCAGGGGCTTGACCAGAAGACCTCTGAGGTCCCTTTTAGCCTTTATGATTCTATGTTTCTAAAAGCAGAATGTGTTCAGCTGATGTTTGAGATAACATTTCTAGAGAAATCTATTCTACCCAACTTAAAGTGTCACAAAGTTGTTACTGAAACACATCTTTATCTTTAAGAAGCATCCACTAATCCCTGGGAAAGTAGAGAGCTCCAGAGGTTTAGAGACAGTTTTGGAATGGATGAAAATGATCTGCAACTTAATACAGACAAGACAGAACCTGATGATGGGAAAATACATTTTAGCTAGAGTTGTTCATCCAGTTCTGAATGAAGTTGCACAGTCTCTGGAAGTTCTAGATCATCATTTGGGGTCTTGCAGGAATTGCAAGATTGTGGTATCACATGAAAACTGTGATAATGACTATAGGCTCACTAGTTAGTTAAGCTCACTAACATGCTGGCAAACATTTCCCATTTAATACCTTCTGGCCTACAGTTATAATCTGTCCACAAAGTTTTATATTCTATCTTCTTTTGCCTTTTACTTAAATAGAATGAATGGAAAATTGGCACACTGCAAAGTAAAGTACTGGCTTGTAGATTTACCTTTACTACAATTCTTGTATTGGTATTTTTACAAATACAATATTAAAAAAAATTAATTAATTACCATTTCAAATTTTGTTTAAAAATATGTCTACCTACCCAGAAAATAAGGCAAAGATAATCAGATAACGGATGCAAGGAAAAACTTAAGAGAAACATTGTTCATAATCAATTTTTCTCACTATCATTCTGCATCTTCAAAAACTCCCACTTAGTATCAAATTTATTTGATGCCCATCTTGCAGTTCAAAGCAACTCTGAGCAGTTATATATATATATATAACTGTAAATCCTCGGCGTGCGTTTTGGCTGGCTCAGCAAACCAGCAAACCAGGCATATATTCTGAGTATGTTCTTACCACATGTAACCTCAACCTTAATGTTGTATGTACTGTTGTAACACAGAAATGTGTAATGGCTCCCAAACATATCAGATTCAAAGTATTGCTTTATTATTATTAGAATTTAATAATCATTTGCAATTTATAGGCAAGCAAAAAGAACAAATGTATTTTAACAAGCATGGCACAAATCTATCTTACATTGTTAAGGTGATGGTTTAAGAAAGTGATGATGAAATCGCCACAATCAATTTAAGGAGCTAAAGAAAAAATTATTCCGCAGATAATCCAAAATATAATCTAAAACATTGTCACAATTTCTTTGGAAAATGCCAAATGCCCAATGTTAATCAGCACAATACTGTGCTATTACAATATACAAAATACAATATACAATACAATGACTTCAAATGCTTAAAAAAAAAAACTACTTACAATTATTTCCAGCTTTGCTACTGTAAAACCCCTCCTAATCCCTGTACTTTTCCCTACCCACCAAAGGTGTGTTTCACCTAGGATGTCTCCATCCCTAAGAAACGAATCTGATATTTCTAATGAGAATTGCTTAAAGCTTGCCACAGGTGCAGGCTGAGATAATCACAGCATTTCCCAGAGCCTCAACTGAGCGCTTCAACCTCCACAATCGCTTCCCCAGCACGAAGTGTACACGGCACGCCAAACCTCGAACATTATTACCCCATTAAAAGCATACACACTACGATACATGACAAAGGAAGCTCTTTGGGGAAGCAAACACTCGCATATTAATTCTACAATGGTCTCCGACTTAGAAATTAAAAAATAACAATTCTTATTAAGTCGCCAAGCTGGGGTCCTCGGTAAGGAAGAGGCGAGAAGAGGCGCCTGTTTATGTTCATTTCCAACCTTTGCCCGGCTAAAAGCAAAGAAAGGCAGGTTCAAAAGAGCAAAGGCCATTTACACCCAGGAGAGGGAATGGAGAGAAGGCAGGGGAGGCAGAGGGCCGCCGGGTTCCCCCGAGAAGAAGCGGCCCAACACATGCCCTCCTTCCGCGCCCAGAAACCGAGGCCACCCATCCGCCAAGAGTGCGCCGGCGCTCGCTCACCCGGCTGTCATGACCACGTTATAAAGGACTAGATAGGCCGTCGCTAAGGCGCCGGGGCCTTTCCGGCGCCGGCCGCCGGCCTGCTGAAGCTGCGGGCTCCTGCTCTCGGAGCCGCCGCTCTCTGGCCGGCGGCCGCTCCCGCTGCAGCTGCCGGAGGTTGCCATGGCGCCGCTTCAACTGCTTCTCCTGTTCCGGGAGAGCGCGAGAGGCCAGGCGCGCGAGGCGGAGCTTGAGCGAGGCGGACGCCCAGGAGGGTCTCGCCTCCCGCGGCGTCACGCGGCCTCGCCCAGGGGAGGGAGAGGGAGAAGGCGAAGGAGGCCGCCTGGTCGGAGAAGAAGAGCAGCCGCTGGGGCTGGTTAGCGGGTGCATCGAGAGCCTGCACGAAAAGCGCCGCGTACCTAAGCAGCCGACCGCAGCAGCGCTGTAAATCCTCGGTGTGCGTTTTGGCTGTCTCAGCAAACCGTATTCTTCACCCCGGTTGGACTCGGATTCGTCCTTTCTTACGACCTTTCCGGCGTCTGTCATTGGACTCTTATCTAGTGGACCAATAAGTAACAGAATAACAGGAGGGTTGGAAGGGACCTTGGAGGTCTTCTAGTCCAACCACTGCTCAGGCAGGAAACCCTATTATCTTTTGAGACAAGTAGTTGTTCGGTCTCTTCTTGAAAACCTCCAGTGGAGGCAAGCCTCACCAGATCCCAGATAATTTCTGGAGGCACCAGATCCGAGATTAAAAAAAAAAAAGAATGCTTTATTTATTGATGTCTTTGTTTATTACATATATGTGCCGTCCATCTCTCTTTGCAAAGCAACTCTGGAGTGGCAGTTGTAAATATTAAAAACATTTTTGTAGTAGGCTTTATAGTAGGCCTTATCAGGGAGACCTGTTTTCCAGGTTTCCCAAGAAACAACCTGACTCCACCAATTTGCTACAAGGCTGTTATATGAATGGACTGGTTTCTCTTGGATGAGAGCCAGAGAGACTGAGAGCTGGTTAAGCTATAATGCCATGGGATGCCTGGCTTCTCCCAGGGATGGTTGGTGTGGACAATAGGAGGTTGATCTTCAAGGATTTGGTTTTTGGGGATCCAGTTTCAGAGGGCTCTGAATAAAGTGAATTATCTGGATCCTTTTCAGTCAGGATTCAGACCCAGGTATGGAATGGAAACAGCATTTATCATATTTTTGATGGTCTCTGGCATAGGCAAGATGGAGGTTGACTATTGACCTCTCAGCAACTTTCAATGCCATCAAATGTCCTGGACTGGCCCAGAGGATTGGGGGTGGGCAGCCTTGTTTGCCTCCTTTATTTGTGGTCAGTTATGGGAAGTGGCGATTAGGAAAGAGAGGCCCGCCCTTGGCCACTACTACATGGGGTGCCATATGGTTGAGTGAACTTCCTTCTCTTATTGAACATTTATTTACATGGGGCTATCCTTTGTCATGGGTTGAGTTATCATGAGCATGCTGATACATCCCTGATGAATTAAATGAACCCATGAATGTCTTCTCCCCATGTCTGGAGGCTGTGATGGTGGACAAAGGCTTCAGCTGAACTCTGGCAAGAATGAATGGGCCAACTAGTTTTAGGACTATGCCCTATCTGGTGTTCATTGTGATGGCATTGCCCTGATTTAATGGGATATACAAATGACCTTGGGGAAAGAGATGAAGAGTTGCTGCTGAGGAAATTAATCAGATAAGAGAGGGAGGAACCCTCAATGGTTTAGCAGTCAGAGAAAGAAACATAGAAAGGATCCGTCCGAATAGGTTGAGCAGTTAAAAGTGGAGGCAGGTAGTTTGTACTTACAGAGTTGCAAGATTCTGTTCATGTAACCTTACAGAATAAAGTATTCAGTCATTCAGTCCTGTTTCCTTTCTGGTTTATCTGGGAGGGCTGACATCCAGACAGACCCGGTGCACAATTTGGGGCTCCTAGCCCATAATTCCTACTCAAAAAACAAATGGCAGTTGTGGCCTTTGCACAGTTTTGTAATTGTGCACCAGTTATGCTCTTTCCTGAGTCAGTTGTGCTCACAATCGCTCGTGCCCTGGTCACCTCCAGATTGGACTTCTGTAATACTCCATTACTACATCAGCTGTCGTATCAGAACGGGTAGAGAAGACATGTTATGGTTATCTGCCAGAAATCTACATTTGGTGGGTTGCAGGAGGAGGGTTTTTTCTGCTATGGAGTCCTCCCTATTCTCATCTCAGATGTCAGGTTAGCTCCATCCCCATTACTATTTCAAAAGTCCATCAAGACCAGATTATATTACCAGGTCTGGGGGACCCAGGGAACCTCTTAGGTAGCTTCATTCTGATCAATCCTTTTACTCTACCAGTGTGGTTTTTGTATATTTTTATATGAATTTTTATATTTCTATAATGATTTTTATATTGTTTTATTGATTGTTGTATGCTACCCAGAGTAGTTTCTTATGAGACGGGCAGCCTTTTTTTTTTTAGAATAACAGAGTTGGAAGGGACATTGGAGGTCTTCTAGTCCAACCCCTGCCTAGGTAGGAAACCCTACACCACTTCAGACAAATGGTTAGCCAACATCTTCTTAAAACCTTCCAATATTGGAGCATTCAAAACTTCTGGAAGCAAGTTGTTCCACTGATTAATTGTTCTAACTGTCAGGAAATTTCTCCTTAGTTCTAAATTGCTTC
>JANHFT010005866.1:457950-470335 GCA_032467955.1 Pseudoxenodon macrops | reverse complement strand
TAATATTACCAGAGAAGAAGCTACGCAAGATTAGGTTTACAACTCTTAATGCCTTTTTGGCAATGTTGTTACAGTGGACTTTGGCACTTAGATCATTAGATATGAGTACTCCAAGGTCCTTGACAGAGTGAGGGTCGTCTACAAAATTGTGTCCATTCAGCTTGTATTTTGTGTTCTGATTCTTTTTGCCAATGTGTAAGACAGAGCATTTGTTGGTTGAGATTTGGAATTGCCAATTGTTTGACCATTCTGAAACAAAGTCAAAGTCTTTTTGAAGGGTAGCAGCATTGTTGATGGTATTAAATAGTTTTACATCATTGATGATATTGATGTGGCTTGTCAGAAGGTCAGAAAAAATGATCACATGACCCTAGAACAGTGCAACCATCATAATTATGAGACAATTGCCCAGCTTTTGTATTTGGGTCACATGACCATGGGGATGCTGCAACAGTCATAAGCATGAAAAATGGTTATAATTCACTTTTTTCAATGCTTCAAATGGTCACTGAATGAACTGTTGTAAGTCGAAAACTACTTGTACTTGTTATACATGTGCAAGCTTGTTCTGGGTCACATTGTTTCTAAAAATGGGCACCAATATTTCTGTGCATGCTGAAAATCTATATATGGAGTCATATATACCTGCACATAATTATTCTCAGAATTTGACAGCACAAGTCAAGGGTAGAATGTAACTGTTTTAGTTCCCTGCAACCAGGTCACCAATTACACGCTTTATTTTTTTCTCATGAGCAAGTAAGGACAAAATTAAAAGAACATACATGGACATAACTGAAATAGGAATGTCTAAGCCATTCCTTCTAAGGATCCTAATAGACTTATTCTGTCTATCCTATGAATGGTCAGTATTTACTAGACTCAGTTGCTTTCAGGAGGATGTAGAATTGTCTACATGAATTCTACAGCCTTCCAAATTCTTAACTGCTTCATTTCCTAGGAAGTACAAGAGCTAGCTTTGTTATGTCATCCCTCATTCTATGTAATTACAGCTTGTGTATTTTTATTATCACTTATGCATTTATTTCTGTTTATATCCCAAATTTTTCTCCATAGGAACACAATGTCCCATTATAGAAGCAGGGTGCACCCAAGGTACACGAGTAAAGCCTGGGCCAGACAAAGATGCTATATTAATTCTAGTCTACTAAGCATTGGAAATATTTAAATGATTGCCAGTAATTTCAACAATTTAAAACAGACACCACGGCCTGGAAAGTTTAAGCAAACATTCACACTGGACTTCACACTTAGGTGCTCACATCATGCCAATCCTATGCTTCTTGCATTTCATTTTTCTAAATAAGTATTCCCATGCTTTCACAATCTGCCATAGTTAATTTCCTGTGGTGGTCTCTGAGATACAGCCAGATTATGAAACAGAAAGGACAAACAATTTGAGCTTATCCAGCAGTTTTAAAACTGGTCGTGTTTATTTGGTTCATTCCTATATTCATAAAGGGTGCAGTATGGCCTAACAAACATGCAGGACGACAATTATGGATGCATCTCATCACTGAAATCTTGAATCAGGAAGAAGAATAAGCTTCAAAGCTTCTTCTTCAGTATGCTGGCTTTCAGGTGTTGATATTACAACATGCTGTGGCACATAACCGTTATTCCAAAACTGGTGTATTTAACTTTATTAAAACTGGTTCAAATAAATGGAAATGTTGCTCATCTGGTTTTTATAGGGGAGGCTGAGATCTTTGAGAGAGTCCCTTTTGTTACAATTAAAATGTGTGAGGGTGACTGCTTTCAGATTTTGAAATGCTTTGCTAAGGATGCTCACACAAGTCTCCTTTCTTTTACTTTTTAATCAGTTTGAAAAATATTGTTATTAGGGCAAGTCTCTGTTATTTAAGATACCGGTAATTTGCTGGGGGGTGTTGTTCATGTTGTAATTGTGTTTTCAATGTTTTCATTATCCTTGAAACAGTAAGGGCTTTAAAAAAATTGATCTTACTTTCTGTTGCAATTGCTGGTGTAAAGGCAGACATAAATAAAATAAAAATCAAATAACTCTGGGAGAACAATAGTAGTAACATGGGATGTGGGTTCTTCCTTGTGCCCATTCTCAAAATCAGCTATCCAGAGGCATTAGCATTCATTCCAAATTCTAGCTTCACAGTTCCAACAGTTACTCACAGACTGTTCTCCATTCAGGATGGAAGCAGCATCTTCTGAAGAAAGTTTTCTTTAGATACCTTGGCTCCTTTTTAATTTGAGTGATCGTATTACCATTCCACACTATTATTAGCTATTAAGAAACTTGCCAGCCAGATAGAGAGCAGGCATAAAGCAACAATTAATTCTTTTCCATGGGCTCTGTTTAGCCAGAGAAGGTATTTAATATACTGCTAAAGCTGGCTGGATGATGTCCATGCCGACATTGCTGGCAAAGGCTGCACTTGAGATTCATTTGTGGGAGAAAAATGAAACCATAAAAGGCCATAACTGAACTGCTCTCAGGGCTTGGGGTCACTGTAAACCACTTTGCTTTCATTGGAAAAAAAACATTGTGTAGCTTATATTTCCAAGGGAGGAAAGAACTGTAATTTAAAGGCATTATTCTATATAGATGTTAATGAATTCTATTTTTAGCAAAAAATTGGATTTAGACAAGAAATGGGTAAGTTTTCTTTAAAAAGAAACTTCATGTAGTGAGCAAGTTCCATAATAAACAGAACTTTCTTCTCATAAAACTCTATCTTTTTCAACACTGAAGCTACAGTGAGCTTTAATTCTCTATCAGAGCTTCCTTGCTTCCTAAAAGGTGTCAGTTGCATAGACAAATTATCTAATGTGGTATCTTTGATTATGTTATTTTATAACACTTGCTCTAATTAAATCTTATAGCTAAAATGAAGAATTATTGAATGATAATTTTGAATCCCAATGATTTCTTATGCATTTGTGAAAATCTTGGAAAGTCTCTTTTCATCTTCATACATTGCTATATAATGTGCTTTGATAATATTTAGAAAATTTTAAACACTGAATTATAAAATCTTTCCGATTTTATTTGCAAAGTTGAGAGACTTTCATCAAGGCACAGAAGGGTAAAAAGGGATAAGGAAGATGATATACTGGGTAATTTAAAAAAAAAACAACATCAAACCTCAATGTAAAAAGAAAATGCATTTTTTTTTGCAAATAATGTTAGTATCAGAACCATGAAATAGACAGTGGCAACTATATTAACAAATTTTGGAAAGGAAGGTTTCTAAAATATTTTACTGACTCCTTTGAAGTTACTATCTCCAAGCCAAAAATTCCTGAAAATTGGACGTACTTTCAATATTTTGTACATCTACTCATGTCTTTATGCTATCAGATAACAGGGACCAAACTTTATGAATTTAAGATTAATATTTTTCCAGGGAAACAATTTTTCAACTTGAGTAAAAGGTGTCAATTTCCAAATCTATCGGACAAACATTTTGCTTTTCCCTTAAACAATCTAAATCACTGAATATTTTATGTTTTGTTTCTCTGCCCTTGTAGTTCCTTCATATGTAACCTGAAATATTCCAACCCTACTATTGTACTTGCTGATTTTTCTGTCTATAGTTTTTTAGATCTGGAATAGCCTGAAATATGCTCAACTGTAGGAAACAAAAAGAGGAAGCTATCCAATAGCTTTAGTAAATCAATCAAATCATCTAGCCGAGTATAGCTGCCATTAGCACACATTGCTTTCAATTTCACATTTGAAAAAAAAAAGGATGATCATAACTCACACCAATGGTTATTATAAACACACATTTTATAGCTTGTATTGGTTCATGAAATTTAACTATTTTGACAGCTCACACTAATTTTCCCAGTACAATAAAAAACCTCCCTGCAACAACCTGACCCAACTAAGAAAAGATATTCTAGCATAAATTATAGCCATGTTTAAAATGATAGTAGATGGTTATTGGAAATTACAGATACAAATTTACACATTCTTATTAAAGAGATACAGATAGAAGAGAGAATCGTTGCTAAGGGAAGTAATGCTAATCTGTTGCTGTGCTTCTTGCTAATCTTCTGCCCTCAATGGCTTAAATATCTTGGCATCCTCATGAAAGGGGTTCCTCAACATCTCATAACTTCTTGGGTACCCTGTGCAAAATGAGAATGGTGATTCCCCTTTCTTGTCTAGGCATTCTCAGCCAACAGCTTTGCGCACCATTCTAGCTATGAACAAGACCCCAGGGATAGTCTTGTCAATCAAGACAAAGAAGTGCAGAAATAAACAGTGAAGTAGTTGGGCTTCCATTAATCCTGTTGTGTGCCATGGCATTAGCTGCTCACATTATATTTATCATTGTGGGAGAGCCAAATACTATAATTGCTATATACTAAGTTAAATCTTGCTATGGTGTGCTTCTAGAGACAAATGAAAATATTAAGGGAAGTTGAATAACATATAGGTGGGCTAGGAGAAGACATTACATTGTTAGAGTGGGGTGAGGAGTACAAAATAGATGAGGTGACTTTGCGCGGTGAGGGTTCAGGCTTTCGGTTTGGGGGTTTCCATCCTGTTATGCCAGTTATAGCACTTGCACTTTAATTTGCTTTTCATAACAAAATAGTGCCATGATCAGAAAGAGCCCCAAGAAGCAAAAGGGACTCTGAGGTCATGGTACTCCTGAATCTACAAGTTGTTCATTTCTGTTCTTGAGATACCTCCTTGAACCAAGAATACTTCACTGAAGGTGATCTCATTCATGTTTACTCAGTACAGGAGGAAGCTATTCAAAGTGAATTGAGGGAAGACTGCCCAGAATAGAAGCTACTGTTAAAGACAGAAGAAAGATGAAAATGAAAGCGCAAACCTACTGCTGCTGAAAAGCATGGGTGTTTCTGAGGATTGGATCAGTACTAAAAAATGATAATAGCAGCCTAGGTTCACCATTCACACTAAAAGCATGTTGGAACCAAACAGATTAACAACCTTACAGAAGTTAAACCTAGTTAATACCATGACAATCTCATTCTACATTCTCAATCTGTCTACAGTCAGTAGAAGACAGTACTTCGACTTCTGGTTCTTATGGTTCTTATTGAATGGTTCTTATTGAAACCATTCTTCTTATTTGCTAAATACCGGTATTAATAATTTTCCTTTGAATTAGCATTGCTTTTTAAAGTTCATTTATTTTATAACATCTCATTATATATCTAATTATCTATAATTAAATAATTAGCTCAAATACTCCAAATGAAAATACAACCTGATTCCAGAAACATGAAAAACAAAAATAAAACCATCAGTTGTTGTACTTACCTACAACTGTAAGGTTAACTTGGGCTTGCTTACTTCCCAGCTTGTTTTCCACTACTAAAGTATAACATCCACAATGTTCCTGCTTTGTGGAGGAGATGGTTAGCTTACTGCTATTCTCAGCATTCTCAATTTTGATGTGTTCATTTTCTTGGAGCTGCCAAATTAAACAGGTAGATTAATATAGATATTCTAAATATATAGTAAACTAGGATTTCATAGGCTACATATATTACCGTAATAAGAAATGATAAAGAAGTGTGTTAGGTTGATTATAACATTCTGTCTTTTCTGGAGATCACCTCTGTATATACTTCCATGTGATATTAATCTCATTCCTAGTCATGAAAAGACTTAGAGGAGACGTTCCTATCCCACTGGTAGACTTTCAATCCAGTCTCATCTAAGGATGCTTAGAATGAAGAAATTATAAACAATCTTACCCAATACAATCAAAATTTAAAAATGCACTTTCGGCGGGAAAGAGAGAAAATGAAATTTTGATTTGGGGTTTTAACAATTATAGTGAACTAATAATATAGAAATGACTAGTAGTTACTATTTGGTGTAACTAAAAAGTTGCTACTGTAACTTTATTACGTATCTTACTGCACCAAAAAATGTCTGAAGTTACTGCTTGTTTCTTTTATTTCTTTTTTCCCTCTAACCTCACTTTATCTCTTCTCTCCCCTTTCCTTTCATTTTTTTCTATTGTCTTTATTTCTATTTGCATTTTATATTAAGAAAACACTTTTAATAAAAATATATTTTAAAAAATTAAAGCTATGACATAGGGGATTTTTTTTTGCTGTCAAACTAAGCCAAATCCTTAAACAAAAGTTGTTAATAGTCCCAATCATAAATTTTCATGGAGACAACCACATAAATATTGCTTTCCTTTGGTAGTAGTTCTACCATTTAGATTTGCTTCAGTATCACATTTTTAAAGTAATTAATTATACCCAGCAAAAGCTAGAGTGGCTGTAAGTACAAATAATGTATTCAATAATACCTAATATTAAATGCCAGAAAGGCAGTTTTAAATCACGTACACACAAAATTAACCCTAACATTTAAAACTTTGCTCATTTAAATATTCTGATTTTTAACAAAATTATAAAAACATATTCAACCAGTCCTTAAAAGTTTTATTGTGGATTTTATTAATTCATTTCTTTTTTTATAGATCAACATTAACAGGAGAACTTGGAGCATTTACATTTCTTTGTCTTCCAATTTCGGAAATATAGTGAGAATCCCATATCTACTTATGCACACAGGCTTCTTTCCACTAGTTACTGAAATCACACTAGACACTAAGAAACTCTATCATAGTGGGAAGAGGCATACTTCACCCATGACCTCCCAAATAGCATTTACCAGATTTGAAAATAAGTTGTTGAGTTTTTCCAGTTGGAACTGTTGGTCTTCCTAAATCTTACACTGGATTCCATTACTTCAGATGGGGAAGCATCAGTGCGAAATTGGTATGCAGAAATTGGACTCAGTAAAATGTTTTATTTAATTATAAGCATACAAAGAAAAGCACAGTTTATTCTAGATGTGAAAATACTTGGGTCAATGACTTTTATGTCATTCCATTAACTTCCTGTTAGAGAATAGCTTTTCCAGTTCACCCGTACAGTTTCATTAAAAGTAAAGGCTATTTGATTTGGGTTTTCTTTTCATAACTTTTGAGATTTTTTTTTTACATCATGGACATTGTAAATCCTGTTTTGGTGAAACACCAAGTTGATCTTACAGGACAAGTAGTAAATTCATAATTATCCTCAGAGAAGACAGTAGTATTTTCAATTTTCAAATAGCATTGTTTTGACTTTTCTTCTTTTCTTCATTTTTTTAATTAGTACTCAGCAAGTGTTCCAGATATGGAATCCAGATGTATCATGTAATCAAAGAACTAAATATATGTATTAAACAGTATTTCATTTACAGCTGTGAATTAATACAATTCCTGTATTAGGGATCTTCTGATCAATGAAATTATCAGTGATAATGGTTTGGTATGATGATATTGCCAAATCCTGGAAATCGTTAAAAGAGATACTGATAAAAACATTCAACACTTTGACAAACACCAAGTTTGTCAACAGCTGTTCTATGCTGGTGCATGTAATAGTTGTGTGCACTTATGTGTCCCTGAATTGAATTTCATGATCATTATGCTGTAGCACATTTTGCACTACTGATGGTTTTTTGAGTTGTCTGAATCTGTAGTACCTTTTGTGTTATTTCAGTCACGTATGGAAACTGTTTTGTGGTATCGATATACAACTGCCCAGAGCTAAAGGTAAACTTTGGATGCTGTGAGTGGGGTCTCTGCCATCCTTGGCTTCCTGGATTTATTTTAATCCACCAAAACAATACTGATCAAGCACAAGCCAAGAACCAATCAGAGATAAGCCCTTACCTGCACTAATTAGAAATCATCTTGGCTAAAGACCAATCAGAAGCTATAAAAACTATACCTGGCTATAAAATGGGAAGTTTTGCTCAGTTTCTGTGGCCTGAATCGCTGAAGATGCCAGACAGAATTGTATATATAGTATAATAGTTGTCTTCCACTGTCTCCATAGCAGGCTAAGTTCAGAAAAAGTAATATAAACTGTGCTCTGTGAGAAATATCAGAAGTTTAGAGAGGGTGCTCAACTTTTATATATTTGGGTTAATATTATATATTTATTGCTAATAGTGTACAATACTGTCAGTGCAACTATATATTACATTTTAGAGGCAAATATAAAAAAAGGTTTTTCAATTATTGTAAAGAGGGACAAAGATCAAGCTGTTTTGGCATCTTATAACTATATACAGATATAGTTAACTGCGTTATTGATAATTCAATGAATATTATTTAAATAATGAGTGGATTAGAATCAGGATTGGGACGTTCTAGGTCAAGAAATTTAACATTTTTCTTTACAATTGTAGGTTTTTTTTTAATTCAACCTACATCTTGGAACAGTGTAAAAAAATGGAATCTTTTTACCAGCATATTCAATTTTCAATCCTTGAAAATTGGATTATTGTACCTACTTTTCTTTTTAAAAATTCATTTTTGAAAACTAGAAGGTGTTCACATAAGGCCACCAACATATTTAGCGCTAAGTTAATTTGTCCATTTCTGTTCCCCAAAACCAGATATATTAATTAATCAATTAAACATGTATCACAAAGACTTTCTTTATCATAAATGCATTCAGCTGGCTGAGGAATTCTGGGAGTTGTGGTCTACATATCTTCAAGTTGCCAAGATTAACAAATACTGGGCTACAGGAGTTATTATTACCAGAATTTCATAGCTTTAAAACATTCTACCCTTCTCAATGTATATTTGTTTACATACCAGCTTTTGGTTATTTACATACCACATGCAAGAAATTATTTTCAATCTTGATCAAAATTCCATACATGTAAACATCTTTTCCATCATGCAATTTATGATTAACAGAATAGCAGCAAACATTCTATTACCTGCTTCCGAAATTTCATCCAAGTACATGTTAAAGGCAGGGTTCCTGATACTTTGCACAATAGCTCTACTGATTCACCAGACCTTACTTTCTGGTCTTCTGGGAACTGAACAATCTGAGGAGGAAGAGCTGATAAAAAGAGGAAATACTTTTGAGAATTTTTTTTTCAAAGGTAAAAACTACAAATATATTGAAGCGGATATATAAAACAGAAACCAATTGCTTATCCAGTCCCAAAGCTATACCTAACAAAATTACAGGATCTGGTTTATGGTTATGATTATAGAATCCTTCAACCTCTACTTAATGGTTCAATGCCTGCTAGCAAAATATGTATCCAAACTAAGGATCCTCTTTTGAGTCAAATTCATGAATGATCATTAATCAAACCTCAAAGGACAGAGGAAGCTTTATAAATCTGTGCTGATAAATCCGTCCTTGAAAAGAAACCTGTCAGTTTCCTTGGCATACAACTGACCCTCCAGATCCTTCTCACCCAACCAAAACTTGCTTTTGACAGGCATGGCGAGAATGCTAGTCCATTATGAAATGCACTAATAACTTTGCCAAACTGTACAAACCTTTTCCTGCTAAAGCTGTAAGCCCAGTCCAACTTCAGAGATTCTTTACAGGGGAAAAAGTGTTCCAAGGTTATGCTGGCTATTCTAGAAATCATCCTATGCAAAGTAAAGACAGAGAGGATTCCCACTTCCATGGAAAGTCCTCTTGATCTTAGGATCTTCTTGGTTTATTTTATTTTTATTTATTTTATTTTCGTCAACCATATATTAGAAAACAGATACAAATATAGACAATATTATGAATTCATGAGATTGATTTGGATAAAAGGAAACAATAGGACAGGGATGGTAGGTACACTGGTGCGCTTATGGACACCCCTTAGACCTAGAGTTTAGACCTAGAGTTTAGACCTCTTATATTCCCTGATTCAGATTTTAGGGGGGAACAAATCTGCTTTAAATTAACCCAGGACCTGGAGGAATTCATTTATTCCTTTTCCAATTGTTTTAGTAGAATAATAGGACACACACTTACACATTTTGTGTGTGTTGGTCATACTGGACTAGATGAGTGACTAGTTTGACATGGAAAGTCATGAATTGTTTAGGTGTTTAGCTTAAGGACATATAAGCAATAATTAAAATAGAAAATTCACTGCATTTTTCAAATTAAATTTTAAGCAGAATTTGAATAATGTTTCAATTTGTTATCATCCATGCTCCTTATTTTGATTAATCTAAAGAAAATCTAGTAAGATGATGCTTCAGCACTCCTTTTGTAGAGAACGAGGTTTCTTTAAAATAGTGTGCCAAAGTATACAATATATTAACCTCATACCATTAATAATCCTCAGACATTTTTATTATTTCACAGATAAATTAATTAAGGCATTACAACAGGATGTGGACAAGGGAAGGATGGAGAAAAGGGCCATCACTGCACATGTTCTGCCAAGTGATTAGCTTCTGTTACTGCAAGATCTAGTCACTGTAAGAATTAGGACTAACTTTAAGAACTTTGGTATTTCAATTCTGATTAAATTGTTTTGCTTATACTTTTTTCCTTTTATTGACGTGTGTTTGTGTGTGTATTATACAATGTTGTAATCAATCTAGTATGGAAAACTCAAATAATTTTATGCTAAGTATTCTAAATTGCAATATTCTAAATTCAAGAAATTCTTAATTGTAATTAATACTTATACAAAGAAGAATTATGATTAAACTTAAGAAATGATCCTTGACTTTGCTTTTTAATCTTTTCTTTCCAATTCCTTTGTCTTTTTGTTATCCAGACTGTAAGCCTCTCGAATTACATGCAAACCTTTCAGCAGAATACAGGGTTTAAACATTTTCAATAAACACACACTGTCCTGAACTACCTACTCATGGCTCACAGTCTTCTCTAGTATATTGAGCAATTAATACCTGCTTTGGGTGGAGTCTTTGGAGCTGGTTTCTTCTTTACAGTTGCCTCACCTAGTAAGGAAAAAAAGTGCAGCTAGTTCAGATGTGAAGTTCACATGAATGTTGAAACTCTTACTTATTCAACAAATCTTATATCTTCTTTATTTATTTGATTTGTCAATCATTTACAAGATAATAGGTATAAGAGTAAACATGAATATACACAGGAAATGGGTACGAATAAATGGGGACAGTAGGACAGGGATGGTAGGCATGATGGTGTGTTTATGCACGCCCCTTGCAGACCACTTAGGAATGGGGTGAGATCAACAGTAGACAGTCTAAGGTTAAAATTTTGGGGATTTGGGGATGAAACCACAGAGTCAGGTAGTGAATCCCAGGCCTTGACCACTCTGTTGCTGAAGTTTTATTTTCTGCAATCAAGTTTGGAGCGGTTTACCTTGAATTTGTAATCTTATTTTAGTAATCTTATAATTATATATTACAATTGTAATATATTATGATGTAATCTTATTTTAGGCAACATTGCTTATAAATCATGCTTTAAGGTTGAGGACACTGGTAATCTCTAATCTAGAAGTGATTCCTAGTGGGAAATAAATGTGTACACAGGTCACTGTATGAGGTAATAAAGGCATAACAAAGCTTATGATGAAACTCTCAAAAGTTCTCACAGCTTTCTAAGTTCTTTATTTGGGTAGGAGGGAAGAGTAAACTCTAACATATCTCTTCTTACTGAAGTCCTTTAAATCAACACTTTTTAACCAAAAGGTGAAGCTTATGCACATAAAACAATAGGCTGTAACACTTTCCTCACCACATCTACAAAGAAATAGACATTTTGACCATGGCCTCGGGGAATTAATAGAAATATTTATATCCTTTTCCCTGTGCCTTGTCTCTTGTTCAAGCTAAAGGAAATAGATAGCTTTACTTTTTACAAAAGCAAAGAAAAAACAAAATAGAACTTTCAGATATGGAAGTTTTCAGCTTAATATAACTGGGAAAGATAGGATGAATTCATAGAAACTGAAGTCATGACAATAAATATTTTCTGTGCATAGAGCAATAATGAAATAGAAAAGAGATAATGTCCCATATAAATCTTGCTCTTAAATGCATTTCTGCAACCAACAGCTTGAGTCGGCTGATTAAAAACTGAAAATTATTGAAATGCATTTACTTTTCTATATTTTGTGCTAATGTCTAGTGTACCTGGAAAGCACAGGAAGGGTATAAAAATTGTGGAAGGATGGACCACAGTTCAAGGATAACATTGAATGTATCTTAGGCTTATGTGGGGTAATCATTAATTTGGTAAATATATTTTTCTTTCTGTCTCAAATATGCACACAATCCATCCCTCTCCTAAAGGATATGGGTGTGTCTATACATCTCCAATGATGTTGGTCTTTAGTGATCAAATACTCATGGGATATCAGAACAAGACTGAAGAAAAACTTTTCCTTTGCTTCTTTCTTTAGCATATGGCTTCCCATCTCACAAAAAGTGACATCAATCAATAGAACTGCAAATATATCAAAATATCATAAACATATAAAAACTCATTATTAAAAATGAAAAAAAAAACATACTAATTATATACTGTATGGAGTAACCTGACTTTAGGTATGGGGGATGGG
>JANHFT010005866.1:425227-435818 GCA_032467955.1 Pseudoxenodon macrops | reverse complement strand
ATTGTTTCAACTCCTACCCTCAAAATGACGCTATAGAGCACTGCACACCAGAACAACTAGACACAAGAACAGTTTTTCTCCGAACGCCATCACTGTGCTAAACAAATAATTCCCTCAACACTGTCAAACTATTCACTGTCTGCATTACTATTGCCTGTTAATCTTCTCATTGTTCCTATCACCCATCTCCTCCCACTTATGATTGCCTTTGTTGCTTGTATTCTTAAATTTTACATTGATTGTTTCCTAGTATGATTTGATTGCTTATTTATACACTATTACTATCATTAAGTGTTGTACCTTATGATTCTTGATGAATGTATCTTCTTTTTATGTACACTGAGAGCATATGCACCAAGACAAATTCCTTGTGTGTCCAATCACACGTGGATAATAAAAATTCTATTCTATTCTATTTGTTATCATCAAACTATGCATAGAATGAAAACTAGCTTATTGCTATACGCTCCTTTAGATAGAATCTCTGCCTCTACCTCCTGTTAACTGACAGAAAGATACAAGTACAGTAATGAGAAAATTATTTGCTGCAATATCAATAACTGATTTCATCATGTCAAACCCCGTATCTAATTCATACCCTGCTCTAACCCATAGCTTATTTAATCATGAAATGTTGAAAGTCAACACGGTGGTCTAAATAGTCTTGAAGATTCACTCTAAAGGCCCCACCTCTGATTTGGCTGTAGCTTCGTTTCTCCTCCTCCACAAGATTTCTGCCTATGTGCTTGTTCACTGTGCTGTTGGTACAGAATGGATGGGCCCATGAGTGACCCTAACAGTACTAGTCAGGAGGATGAATCAAAGCTAGTGCTACTCATTTGACTACAACTTCTCTGACAACCAGCTAACTGTGATGGTACTGGGAGGACAGAGACCCATGGAAAAAGGAACTATCCCCTCTTGATCTTAACCCCCCCCCCCATTACCTTAATTATTAAGCTGGAACTGTGGCTACTATGGGGAATTTATGATTGTTCAATGGTATTGAAGTATAACATTCCAATGTTGAGGAATGACAAAAGTGTTATGATTCAGCAACAAATGTAGTGCAACAGGCTCCTGAGAAAAAAAGGCTATCTTCAAAAGCATGTATTTACTTTTGTTAAAATAATAGCAAAGTGTTGATTACAATTTATCCCTTATGCCTTTATTTGCCACAAGCTCACAATATCAGTAGTGAGTGACAATTTTAAATATGGATTGCAGAATTCAAGTAAGATATTAAGATAAACCTTATCAAAAACAATATCCTGTCATTAGTTCATGGCTTATTCCTTCAAGTATTTTAGGGTATTAAATCTCTTCTGGGTGCTCCAATGTCTTTTGAGGCAATACACAATCATTTCTCTCTCCCCCCCCCTGGATATATACACATCTTTTACACTACTTTCTTTCAGTTGATCATGTTATGTAAAAGCCAGAAAAAGAGTAAGATATACTTAAATAAAAAGGTTATAACAGAGAAGAAAAAGAAATACAACTAGAATTATTTTACATCATAAGAATTCACTTTCAACTTACAATGTATGTAAAATGTATATGTAAAAGAGGGTCTCAATTCAGCCTCCTTCAGCCTGGGCCTTTCAAACGGTTGGGACTATAACTTCCAAAATTGCCAGCCACCATGCTCCTTAGCAATCCCGGGGTTTCCAGGGGGTTCCCATTAGACCAAGTAAAGGTTGGTCTAATATTTGGCAAAGAATGTTCTGACTTCTGCGGTTAGAACATGGTTGGATAACTTTTATATTATAATTTAATCTTTACGTTTGAAGAAATTAGCATATGCTCATTGTTTAGGTACCGGTATTACTGAATTCTAATATCCTTGAGAGTAGTAGAAGCTAAATTATCAAATAATATCAATGTGGATTAATATTTAACTTGAGCAAATTGGGAATTTATTTTCCTATATTTTGTGTCAGATAATTCTGGACCGAAGAACATATTTAAACAATGTAAATCCCAAAGCTATTAGTTATTGCTGTTTCAATTTCAGCACAAAGGCAACATTTTCATTTAATATGGTAATCATGCCAGGATTTAGATACTGGAAATGAAAGGATCCAATTGCTATGAAGGAGTTCCTCATCTGAAGTTTATGTTTATATAAAACATAAACATGAATTTAAAGATACTGTTGTAATAAAAATGCGCCTGACGTTTCTGAAGTTGCAGGAAACATTTTAAAAAGTCTATTCTTTGCTCCTTGCAGAAGAAATACTGGCAAATTTTGAATCAAGTAAAGGGACATAAATAAATAAAATTAGAGTGAGATATTACAGTTAAACATAATGAAATCAAAGTAGGTTGTAACCAGCAGTGGGGTTGCGTTGCTGCTTACATCAATTTACCTTCTCGGGAGAGAACAATAAACTTTGATGATTTGATGACTTTGCCATCCAGAGTCCAGATGATAGTAGCAGGTGGATCTGAGGAAACCTGACATTGCAAGACCAGTTTTTCACCTTCTACTACTTTGGTATCCTGTAGCTTTTCAGTAAAGGATGGTGCTACTCCCTCAGGCTCTATTTTGTTGTCTTTTCCTTTATCTTCAGTTATCCGTCCATCAACTTCTGGTGGGCAGTCAGCTTTGCAATTACTGTCATTCTTATTCTCTTTCTCCCTTGATTTAACATGTGACATTTCAGAGCTGGAGTTAGTAACTTGGTTTTCATTCTTGGTGCTAGCATTCTGTATTTTATATCTAGAGCTGGTATCCTGGGACCCTGAAACGGTGCTGGTCTCTGGTAGTTTAGAAGTAGCATTGACAGCGTCCACCTTCTTGGATGTCACAGGATTTTTAGAGGTGATGCTGATGTCTGGCACTTTATTGCTGGCACTAGATTTCTGCACTTCAGAGTTGGCATTCACATTCTGGACTTGAGTCCCAGGGCCACCGTTCTCAGTTGGTGTTTTCTTCTTTGCAGCAAGCACAGATCTAAAATCTGGGGTGCTTGGCTTTGAACCTGCTGCCTTGTCTGGTAAGGAAGGTTTGGGAGTGCCCTTTTTTGCCAATACTCCACGAAAGTCTACCTGTTGGGGAGCATGGACCTTCCTTTCGTCTTCTGACAAGGTTTTCGGCTTGACCTGCCGTTGCAGGGTACCACGGAAGTCCATTTGTTTGGCTGGGATTTCCTTCAACTCCTCCTCAGAAAAACTTTTGGTGTTAACTTTCTTTGCCAAAATGTCCCGGAAGTCAAACTGCTCAGCCTCCTGTTGCCTTAGCTTCTCCTCTGTGCTCTCTCGGGTTTCTACTCGTCTTTTAAGCACTCCACGGACACTTTCCTGCTCTTCCTCAACTTGCTGGCCTTCCCCAGTACTCCTCCTGAAGGAGCCACTGATGTTTCTGAATGTCAGTGCATCCTCTCCACAATCAGCCTCTTGTCGTACTTTCTGCCTCCCACTGTAAGCAGAGAAGGGTTTGAGAGGGAGAGAGGAAGGGGCGGGAAAAGAGAAAGAGGGGGAGCAAAGAGCTGGTTTAACGAATTCAGGAATCACCCCCTCAGAGAAAGGACAAAATATGTTTATAGAAGGGAAGGCTGATTAGAGGAATAGTTTATTGCATCAATGATGACTTCAGGAACCATATAAGGGAACTAAATTTTTTAAAAAGTGCTCCACATTGTCAGCTGTATGATAAAAACAGCTTGTTGGGTCACATTTGGGGATTAGATTGAACAGCAGCCAACCCAAGTCTACAAGGGAAGAGAATTAGCCGAGCAAAAAATAAAACCCACCCACATAAATCCCTGGGAACTGTACTCACTTTTTTTGCATTCCTTCTTTGGAAAATGAACTTTCTCCCAGCGTCAAAGATACCTGACAGTTGCATTCTCCAACAGGGTTTCTGAAAAAGTACAACAAACTGAGACTCAGCAAAAAAAGAAAAGAAAGAAAAAAGGTTGCTTTCTGTTAGATACTACACAGAAGAGATCAATCCTTCACTATGCTGATTTTTTTTTGTTCCCCAGCCAAGCATCACAGTAGTCGATAGCTACTTCATCATTGGCTAGAAAGAAACATTATTCCTCATCCATCCCACCCCAAACATTTCTCCTCAAAAGAAAGCCACAGGTGGAAATCAGAAGAGAATATACCCTAAACAAGTAACTTGAAGAAAAGTAGCCGAAGGGGGTGGGGGTGGGGGTTGGAAGGAAAAAAGACACTTTACAACATCTACACTTTCCAATCCTTGTCCCAGTCTTTGTTTATACAAGACGAAGCTTTTAACTTTCCTTGCACCGAGACATTAAATGCAGAGTCTCCTTTCCCTGCTCCTTCTTTTCCCTCCCACCCCCCATAAAACAGTATAATCAACCCTCATGGATTGTTTCAGCCTGTGCATGTTTATATTTAAAAATAATAATAATAAAAGTGTCACCATATATGGTGCTGAGCCCTTATTCTTCCTTTTGCAGAGGAATGCCAGAGATGCCTGCAGAAAATGACTCCCATTAAAGTCATTAAAATACTTTCCCCTCTTCCCACCCGCCCCCAGTAACCATGTTACGCTTCACAGCAGATACATCTTCAAATGGTTCATCTCCCCAAGAGATGTTAAATAAAAAGGGGGGGGAACGTAATTCAGATTGTGTAAACATTGCTACCACATCCTAAGCAGCTTGTCGTTTTATGAAAAAGGGCTTTCTCTGACAACTGCTGAAGAAGAGGTAGACATTATATCAGATGGATTTTCAAGATTTTGCTATCCCAAAGCTAGATCAAAAAGTGTTTTTTTTAAAAATTGTTTAAGAGAAATGCCTGTTCTACTTTCAGGCTTGCTGTACTTCAACAATCTTGTCAAAATAAAACACAAGGCTAAATGTCTGTAGAGATTCTCAGTCATCCAGGTCATGGTTGTCCCAAAGATGCTTTTTCAGGAGGTAACTGGACTTGTTTGTTTGTTTTTTGTTTTGTTTTGAAGACATTTCGCTTCTAATCCAAGACGTTTCTTCAGCTCTGACAGGATATTGGGGAATGGAAGGATTTATATTCCTTGCAGACAGCTGATCATTTGCATCCTTTTTTAGAGGGCCATTGAAGCACTAGTAGGTTTATCTATGTCCTCAAGGTCAGCCAAGTAGTGCTCCTGGTTCCTGTAGTCTGCAATTTTTCCTCTGGAAATCCATTCTTACTCCCACACCATTCAAAGGGTGTCCACAGCTAAGCATGTATAGCTAAACAATTTTGGATGGACACCCTTTGAATTGCCCACACAATTTCATTTTTATTCAAAATAAACATCAAATATGAAAATAACTTTATTTCTTTATATCTATAATTTATATACCCATACATATCATGCAAGTGACTCTGGGTGGTTTACAGGACTGAAAAAAGAGAAACTCGCTACACACAAACTCCCTGGCACTGAAGGATAAACAATGATCTCATTTATCATAACTAGTAACAACAGCAGAATTATTTGAATATTAACATCAATAAAGAGAACACATAACTGTGAATAGTAAAATTTAAAGATTACTCTGAGGGCTGCAAAAACAGGCACCCTTATCCTGGAGTAAAGCCTACCAAACACTGTTAACGAAGTTCCATTCAGAGGTGGAAAATGTGATTCTCCCCACCCACCCCAATTTGAACATTTTGCTAATCAAATAAAAAAGGTAGCACATGAAACCTTTTGTTTAAAGTATCCCAGGCCAAAACAGCCATGTAGGTCAAACAAAATAAAAATTATTACCCAAATAAGGGAATACATCTCAGTGCATTAAATAGTATATAATGGTATCAGTACAAAGATGTGCAATTATATTTTTAAGACCATGCCAGAGTATAGAGTTTTGTAGCTGATTAGTCTTGGTTGAAAGGATTTTTTTAAAAGTTAGTTAAAACAATTCATATTTTGCAAGTGATTTAAATTCAAACTCTACAGATAATTGCAATGTAACATTATAAATGCTTAATAAGGCTCTTTGTAAGAACAAAATTCCTGAGTGGAAGTCTAATTAACACAATGCATTGTTATATATTTGGCAGATGAGACAACAAACTGTCCTAAGTTGCTTTTCCCCCCTGGCTCATTCACAAGTCCCTGCAGTTTTCTTGGCAAGGTTTTTCAGATGTGGCTTGCCATTGCCTTCTTCCTTTGGCTGAGAGAAAGAAACTGGTCCAAGGCCAACCAACAGGCTTTGTGCCTAAGGCAGTGCTAGAATTTATGGTGGTTTGATTTTTAGCCTGATGCCTTAACCACAACACCAATGCCCCCCCCCCCAAAATAAAGTAAATACATAGCTTGAAGTATTCTTAGATCCCACTTTATTTCAGCTCCAACCCTTTCTGGACTGGTATAAATCCAAGTGATTCTAAGCATTGAATTCCTATAATGTACTTTATGTATAATCATTTGATCTTTCTTGTAGGCCACTTTGGTAGCTCTGGTATGATTACTATTACGGTAGTTGTAATACTATTAAAGTAGCATTTATTAAAATATTTTCATATAATTTTTTTTGGGGTGTGTTGACGAACAATCCAAAACTTCACGATGGGGTCAATGAGCTGAAGAGTTTGGGGATCCAAACTCTTAACTGGTACACATGAGCTACTTTCACAGGGGAACAGACTGGACTTAAACATATTTTTTCAGATGTTTCATTCTGGAAACAACCTAAATGGAGACATCTTCTGTTCATAACACAATTGTTCTGAATGGCAGTGTATTAGATGTTTCATTTGGTTTTAGCTATTATGATGAGAGGATACATAGGCAGAGAGCCACCATGTTACTCTCTGGTGGCAACAAAATCAGGATTCTGATAACACCTTTTATTAAAAGGCATGGACTTTTGTGAATTGCAGTTCATCTCATCCAATACATGGAGTCATTATACTGATGTAGGAAATTACACTACAGTAAGGAGGGGGAGGAGGAAAAACAGATTGATTGTACAAATAGCAGGATGCATGAAACTTGACAAGTGTACTCATGCAATTAACGATTTTAGAAGATCAGCCATTCAATATGGTGGAGGATCGGAATTCCGCCACCATTTGTATTCGATTTCTTCTGATTGCCAGATCTTATCTTGTAATCCCCAAAGAGTTTAGATCTCCAAACTCTTCCGCTCATTAACTTAACTTTCAGTGATGCAGGAAGATGTATCAGAACTGCTAAGAGCAGCAAGTCCTAACTTTATATCCATGTCCCTTCAAACCAGAGGCGGGTTTTTTACTACCAGTACTGTAGGCGTGGTCAACTTGATGTCATTCATACCCACTCACATGACCCCACCCCCACCAAGCCACTCCCACATGAAAAGGTAGGAAAAATTCCCCTCCTTTAGCGGACTCGCCCCATCCCCATTCCCACCTGCTACCCCCAAATTGTGCCCCACTGCAAGACGTGCATCTTACCGGAGATTGCTAGCTTCACCGTGTCTCTCAGCCTTTGTGTGCAGGGAAACACTTATTGTGAAACACAATAAAGAAAAACTTATCGCGAGTGCGAGGCAATTAAGAACTTCTTAAGAACCACGCTGCTGCAAAACTTGCCGGGCTGCCTCCCCCCTCCCCACTGCGGTTGCAACGCCAGCAGCTTCGGAAGAGGCTGGCCGGCAGGGAGAGGGGAGACGGCAACCTTTGTAGCCCCTGTCGCATCCAGGTAAAAACCATCTGAGAATGTGCATGAGGCTTTGCGCATGCACAGAGGGTAATTCTTTTAGGTGATTTCAACCCGGAGGACCAGTTCAGGGGCGTGGCCAGCTGGCCGTTGCTGCTGGTTCAGCAAGCGGGGGGGAATTTCTGTTAACGGTTCTATAGTACCGGTCCAAACCGGAAGCAACCCACCTCTGATCCAGAGTAATTATATTTTTGAACCCAAGAAAAGATTTTACACTATCTATATGCTACTAAAATTCTCCTCTCTGTTGGTAACCTTTAATTGGGTGAAATTGAAAGGCATAGGGCAGCAATACTGTAACCAAGGTACAGGTAACTTAAACGGTTTAACTTACAGAATGCCATCACCTATGACTTACATGGGAATAAAATGTGGGAAATTGGGGGTGCTTCCGTGTTTCCATGTTGCTGCTGCTTCACTGCTCTCGCAATGCTGCCACAGTCAGCTGTGATCATGCGATCCTCACTTCCAACAATCTCTGACAGCTCCCCAAGAGTCAATGGCGAAACTGGCAGGAAATCAAAAGTTGCTTCTCATTGCCCATTGGTGGCCATTTTATTTCTCTGTTTACTTAAGGAACGATCTCTGGAGGGGGACCCAATAGCGTACAGATTGTCTAGTAAGATAGAAATGGATTCAGGGCAATTTCTGCTTTCAGAAGTTAGAGCAAGTAGACAACTTTCACTATACTAGACACAAGGGAAGTTACAGGAGAGCAGTACCACTGAAACACAGAAACTTTGCCATCAATTAATAATGATCAATAATTCTAAGAGTGTTCTTGTTTGTGCACCTCAAGCTCACCTGAAAGGGAAGGAAGAGGCATTTAGAATGCCAGCTTCTACCACAAATTAATTCAAGTCTAAAAGAAATGCTGTTAAAAATTAAAACCCTTGAATTAAATTGTAGCCAACTTTTTTGCTATGTTGAGATGGGGAAATGAGAACAGAAGACTTAGTACCCTTTTAACAGACAGCAAGAAAGAGATCTAATTCAGTAAATCACAAAATGTAGCAGAGGAGAGAGATTCTGGTCCCATCACTCAGCCACTTTGACCCATGACGAGAAGTAGAGCAGGCAAGACTGGCTGGAAAGAGTGGAAACAGCTAAGACTAGGTTCAGCTACAGCCTGATGAACTTCAGAATTATGTAGCATGAGGAGGAATTAGTTAAAGGGAATGCAAATGAATCACTCCAGGACTCTTGAAGGTGACAAAAGCTTGTTGTGTGATTCAGGCACAGAATCAAGGAAGTTTATGCACTGAAAATAAAACAAACAAAGTACAAATGTGTTAGTAAATACAGAAAGGTTAGAATAATTTCTAACAATTGAAACATACTGGAAGCAGAATATCAGCCAAGAAGTTGCTTGGTCTGTTAGAAAATAAATGGATTAAAACACGTGTCTGAAGAGGGAGGGTCAACTTATTTTCCAAAGCACCAGAAGGCAAGACAAAGAAAAAATGGATGGAAACTAATCAAGGAGAGAAGCAACCTGGAATTAAGGAGGAACTTTCTGACAGTGAGAACAATTAACCAGTTGAACAGCTTGCCTTCAGACGTTGTGGGTGCTCCATCCCTGGAGGTTTTTAAGACTGGACAGCCACCTATCTGAAATGGTATAGGGTCTCCTGTTTGTGCAGGGGGTGGGACTAGAAGACCTCCAAGTTTCCTTCCAGCTCTATTCTGATTGATTAAAAATCAGTTCAGAAAAGGTGTTCGAAATTCTTTGAAAGAGATGCTTCAAAAGAGAAGAAAAGGTCACCAAAGGGCCTGTTTGAATCTATGATTAGGGGTCTGGACTCTGGAGCATACGATGAACAGTTGCGAGAACTGGGTATGTTTAATCTAATGAAGAGATGGACTAGGGGAGATACAATAGCAGTCTTCCGATATATAAGGGGCTGAGACAGAGAAGAGGAATTCAGCTTTTTCTCCAAAGCACCTGAGGACAGGCAAGAAGGAACGAGTGGGAGATGATTAAAGAGAGATCCAACCTAGAACTAATTTCAGGGGTCTCAGGCCTACGCCAATGAGGGTGGAAGCAGGGGTGGGTTCTAACTTACCTCGCCACCAGTTTGCTGCCTCCCGGGCCGTGTGGGTGCGCGTGCACAGGCGCAATAAAAAAAACCAAAAGTTCAAAAAAAGGCCAAAAACAAGATGGTGATGCATGCGCAGTGCCGGAAACTCGGCTTCTGTGCATGCGCAGAAGAAGAAAAAACCGGGAAAAATTCACAAAAAAAATTTTTTTTTAATTAAAAAAACGTTTTTTCAAAAAGAAAATTCAAAAACATTTTTTTTTCAAAAAGACAGTTCAAACAAGAAAGATGGCGGCACCCACAGAGCAAAACCGGCTCCATGATGTCACCAATGGTCTACTACCTACTTGTAGAACCGGTCCAAACTGGTAGGAACCCACCCCTGGGTTGAAGCAATAACAATCGTAAGATTAGAATAGTCTTCTAATGTCTTTGGAGACTGCTGTAATATCTCTCCAGGAGACTCTTGGGATGCAGCCTTTGCAGAAATCTCTGTCTTCTTCTGTAACAATGGTGACAAGTTAGTTTGATCAGCCATGGCAGCAAAATGCAACTTTCAGAGCCAAGACTTTGCTAAGGTTGCTTTGTTTGTTCTGAAGAGAGACTCAGAATCGGAACGCCTGAAGAATGGCCTGCAAAGACTGGCTGGAAGGGTTGCTCTATTTTTAATATTGCTCTAAAAAGGAAGAGTGGAACAGCAGCAGAGGTGAATTGCAAGGGTAAGATATGCTTGGTGTGCTTACTGGAAGAACATAAAACCAGAAGAAGAACTGATGTCTGTCCCTATTTTATGTAGTCACTTTTCTCAGATCAGAGGTGAAATCCTACCGGTTCGCACCAGTTCTATAGAGTAGGTTGCAAGCAGCTGGTGACGTCATAGAACCGGTTCTCT
>JANHFT010005866.1:389243-401701 GCA_032467955.1 Pseudoxenodon macrops | reverse complement strand
TGTGAGTCAGTTGTGTTGTTTTGTGTTGGGTGTGTGTGTATAAAGTGTAAAAGCACGCCCACCCGGTCACCTGACCTTAAGCCACGCCCACAAAATAAGCTACACCCACAGAACTGGTAGTAAAAAAATTTAAAACCCACCCCTGCTACCTACCTACCTAGATGTAAATGTCTGTTTTTGGTTAAGAAAATATAAATTGAGATCATGTGACCACAAAATGCTTCAAATAGCCATAAATGCATGGCAATTGCCAAGCATTTAAAATGTGACCACGTGATTGTATGAGGGCATTGGAACTTCAAACTGAGTCATTCATAGCTTTGGAGGAGGGGATTCATTGGAACTTTGACTGGTCGCTAAATGACTGGTTGTAAATTGAGAACTACCTGTACATAGGAAGCAATTTTAGCCTTTATAAATTCTATTTGAGTTCCTTAGACATGTGGCAGTATGAAGCACTTATTTATAAAACCACGTATCAAAAAAAGCATATACAGCAAGTAAACAGGGCCCTGCTTGCTTGGTTTAGACATCTGGCAAATGGTGGATTTAATTTGTAAGAGAGAAGGGAAGAAAGACAGTTGACCATGTTTATTTATTTCTTTTCTTGCCTCGGGGGATATTTTTCAAAGCATAACTTTAAAACCATGTAATCCTTATTTTAAAATCTACTTTCCTAATGAATTGTACTAATTTGGATGAAATTACTAGACTGGAAAAAGAAAAAAGAAATTGTGGTGTGACTTCCTCTTACAGCAGAAATATTACCTTATGACTTATGACAGTTGTGTGTGATATTTATTTTAAAATAAATATGGTATTCTTGCCAGTGATGGGTTTCAATTCCTGTGGCTACTGGTTCGCTAAAATTCCCCGCCAAAAAAAATCACAAAAAAAGATGGTGGCGCCCACGGAGCAGCAAAACTAGCTCCGTGACGTCACCAGCGGCCTACTACCTACTTGGTAGAACCGGTCCGAACCAGTAGGAACCCACCTCTGCTGAGAAGAAAAAAGATCCTGAGAAAAAAAACTGATCTTTCTTCATGATCACAAAATCTTCAAAGTAAATCAGAGCTCTAGAATTTCTTGGTCTATAAATCAAAGTTCTGGTAAAATCTTATCTTCCTATTGTTATCTGTTCCTCTTCTTCTGTAAATTGGAACCCAATGATCATTGTCCCAATGAAGTGTGTGAATTGTGTTCCAGTTTTTACCATCCATGACAGAAGAAGATTGAAATTTGTTCATGTGTTAAACAATGGTATTAGTGAGAAAGATATGATTTAGGGACCTATGGTTTGAGATACCTAGAATAGCCCTTTTCAAGTCTTTTTATTCTGGAGGAACCCTTAAAATATTTTTCACGTCTCAGGGAATCCTTGCATAAAAATATAAAAACTACAATAAAATACGATTCACTTTTAACCTGAACAATTTATATTTTACAATTTTTACACAAAGTGAAGTGGTAAGCTGGCAGTTGAGTATGTGACCTATAAAGATTCCCACCACTGTGAGCATAAGTATTACACTTACACATTTTTTCCTGTTTTCAGCCACAATCTCTAGTGGGAAGCTCTAACGACTTCAAGACCTAAAATGGACACCTAACATCAAAAATGTCATCAAAAAAGCACAACAAAGAATATTTTTTCTGCGCCAACTCAGGAAGCCCAAACTGCCCAAGGAACTGCTGATACAGTTCTACAGAGGAATTATTGAGTCTGTCATCTGCACTTCCATAACTGTCTGGTCTGGTTCTGCAACCCAATAAGACAGATTTAGACTTCAGAGAATAATCAGAACTGCAGAAAAAATAATTACTGCTAACTTGCCTTCCATTGAAGCCTTGTACACTGCATGAGTCAAAAAGAGGGTAGTGAAACTATTTACTGACCTCTCGCATCCTGGACATAAATTGTTTAAACTCCTAGCCTCAAAACGACGCTATAGAGCACTGCAAACAACTAGACACAAGAACAGTTTTTCCCTGAATGCCATCACTCTGCTAAACAAATAATTCCCTCACGACTGTCAAACTACTTACTAAGATTGCATTACTGTTACTAGTAGACTTCTCATTATTCCTATCACCATCTCCTCCCACTTACAACTGCAGGAATGTAACTTGTTGCTTGTATCCTATGACTTCTTATTGATAGTGTTTCCTGATTGCTTATTTTACCCTATAACTATCATTACATGTTGCACCTTATCATTCTTGACAAATGTATCTTGTATTTTTATGTATACTGAGAGCACCAAAAACAAATTCCTTGTGTGTCCAATCACACTTGGCCAATAAAGAATTCTATTAGATGCCCAGAGAGGGAGAAAAGGATCCAGAGTCTACGACAAAGTTCAAAATGCCAGCTATGAGATATTGCCAGTTACCGGTAAGTTTTAACTGAAGCCCTTGATTAACTCTATGGGGAATGTAGTAATGGCTATACTGATAGCAATAGCCTAAAATAGGCACATATAGTAATTTTATGAGAAGCAATGCTATTCCATGAGATGACAGAACTAATATTGGAATGGTAAAGCAAATACACCAAATATCAATTTGATACATTCTATTCTTCTAAAGTAAAAAGCAGCAAAAGTTCAGGGTTTGGTAATTTTGGTTTTAGTTGACCACCACTTTAAGTTAATTTAGAGAAAATAATTTTTTCTACCTTTAAAATTATATGAATATAGACAAATTTTGAACAGGTTTAAAAAGTCTCTTTCATGTTTTGTTTTGTATGTTGGATATTAAAAACCCTCCTCATAACCAATATATATTTGGAGAGAGGTCTGATTTTCTAATCGGGTTTCTGTGATGGGAAGCGGGTCTCTTGAGTGATAATGGATAGTTCTGCAGCTGGCTGTTTACATAATGATCTGCTGAATCTTTGTCACTCTGGAAATCATTTATTTCTGCAGATATAGGTATGAAATGCCAATACGTGTAAAATCTAATTTAATTTAAAATTTAAAAAAAAAACTTTCCTTCATGTAGGGAGCCATCTTTGTTTCACAGTAACTTTGAAAAGTCAATTCATTAGACAATGAATATAATACCTCTACCTATTTTCACAACAACAACAACAACCCTCTCAGTTTGGCTGAGAAAAAGTGACAGGTCTGAAGTCACCCAACCTAAGAACAACCTACAACTCACTGTCTACTGCTTTCTGGACCAGGACTTTAACCACTATGCCAAACTATCAAAATAATGTACTGATTTTAAATGACTTCACCAAGATAAAGAGACATAGCACACAGCTCTTCAATTTGATGCACATGATTGGCACCAATACCTTACACATATTTCTGTTCAACTTGTTTGTATTTAATCAATTTAACAGAAACTTTGATAGAACTTTCCTTGCTTATAAAAAAGTTTCAGCGAGAGAGAGAGAGAGTAAAGAAAGAAAGAAAAAGAAAGAAAGAAAGAAAGAAAGAAAAAAGATTAGAAAAAAGGCAAAGTTGGGAGTGTAGGAAAAGAATAACTTCAGACCTTCTTTGCTAGATACAGATATAAAATACATTAACCTCTTACTCTAAGATTAACAATAGTACACAATATTTCTATAATCATGAATAGTTCTAATGGTCAAATCCTAAAATTGGTTTCCTTTTAGTTTCAAACAAAAAGTCCAAAAAAGGTCTCCATGGAAGGAGAAAAAAAAAGTCTTTTCCATAATCAAAGTAGTCAGTTTCACCGTCTCAGCCAGTTCCATTAGCTACTTTGATAGAATTTTCCTAAGAAATTTCTTGAGTTGAAAACACGAAGGGATGATTCTTTCTTTCCATAAACCGTCAACTTGGTTAACAAATTGTTCTTGACATTGTTTATCATGAGCTGCATGCTGTTTTTATTATTTGAAAATGTATATGGAATTATAAGCATAACTAAGGACATAACGTAAAAATCAGTTTAACTCTAATGTCAACATAACTTTGAAAGAATTTGAACAAGGAAAGTGCTTCTACCACAAGTCATTTAACATCTACAAGTCAATCTGGGATGTAAAATTGCTTCTTGAGATGTCAAGTTGTTGGTGGATAAGTGAGGATGTGTTTGTATGTTGGAGTGCCAAAAATTTCTGCGTGGATTTTTTTTTTTACTGTTGTTGTGAACCACCTGGAGTTATGTTGCATAAGATGTGGTGTCTGTGTGAGGGCTATATAAATAATTTAAATAAGTAAATAGATAATCTAAAAATTCCTATCTGTGACTAAATAAAATTTAATGCAAAATATTACATTAGCAATCTAATGTATTTCCTTGAATTTATTTTGACTAACTTTTTTGTTGTTGTTGTTGTTGTTGTTCCTTCAAGTCATTTTTGACCTCTGGCAACTGTCTAGTGGTTTTCTTGCCAACACTTTTGGAAGTGGTTTGCCGCTATGGCTGAGAGACAGGGAAAGGTCAAAAGTCACATAGATGGCGTCAAGCCCAAGGGAGGACTAGAACTCAGAATGGTCCTGGTTTCTAGTCTGTTGTCTTTAACCTCTTCACCAAACTGGGTCTCTAATTATATACAGGCCTCTATTAAAGTTTATTCCTGCCTTTAGTTCCATGAATCCTGTCTTTGTTTATAGAATTCAAACCTGTACAGGTATTTAGTATGCCCTTATGTTATATACTGTCACCTAAACTAGAACCTCTAACAGACACTGTCTGGCCTCAGTTCAAAGAGATAGTTAAGTACTATCTGTGTACTATGGAATCTTCTTTAAAAAGCAACTCAAGGTTATTTGAGGCTTGAAAACCAGTGGATCCATGTTTGACCCAATATGGAAGTATTCTAAATTGTAAATTCCAAACAGCAAGCTACAGCCTGCCAACTGAACAATATTTTAACACAATACTGTCCTGAGTTGCCACTTAGGCAATGTACTATAATTAAGCATGTTGGGTATTAGCAATCATGAATCAGGAATGCAATTCTCGCCTTTATTGGGTAATAGGCAACTATCCTTTCCTGCAATGTAATCATCATTTGCTGCATGTTAATAGATAGTTTGAATTCACAAGGATAGTGTAATTACCCAACTTGATTCTTAAATAAAATTGTCCTAAAAGGTATATGGCAAGAAGCTGCATGAAAACTTAGTGTTTATAGTTTATAAACTAGACCAAGCCAGTACCAAATGATATATAAACAGTTCTGCATCATGATCAGAAGTGACTTGGGAACAAAAGTAACGTGTTTATGCCTTGCAGATAAAACACTATGTCCCCTTTATAATTACAAATTCCTGACACTTCTATTAAGCAAAACCATCTTCTGCTGGGTTAGAATTATAATTCAGGCTTTAAATTCCAAAGCCCTAAATGGATTGAAACTTTTGTGAGGGGTTTTTAGAAAAAAAACTGACTTTTCTTTCAATTCCTTTGAATGAACACAATCCTGAATGTGCCATTAAAAATGCACATTTACATTGTATGGGGGAACCTGAGATGTATTGAAGCATATAGAGGTTTTCCTCAATTTAACACCATAATTGCTCCAATTGTTCTCACCTATGAATTCCATATATCCCTGCCATCTGTAAATCAGATTTTAAAAATCCATTTTGATGATAATATATGCAAAGCAATAACATAAATTACAGTAACATTTATATCATCTATAGCAGTGATGGCTAACCTTTTTGTCATTGCATGCTGAAAGTGCGCCTGCCCACCTGCGCATGCAACCCCCTGTGCTTCCCCTGCCCCCCACTCATGCGTGCAAGACCCCCCACGCCCCGTTTTGGGCCTAGTAGGTTTTTCTGCAGTCTCCTGGGAGCAAAATCGCCCCATTTTTGCTCCCAGGAGGCTGCCGGGAGGTCTACTAGGCCCAAAATGGGGCACAAGGGGGTGCAGCGCAGCCCCTCACGGCCCAGTTTTACTCCCAGGAGGCTGGAAGGAGATCTACTAGGCCCAAAATGGGGCATGAGGGGCCCTCGCCACACCCTGTGCATGCGCACACAACCCCATGCATGTAAGCCCAGCGCATTCATTCATATCTCCTGCATGTGCCCCGCCCACACGCATGCGCAGTAGAGACCCAAAAATCAGCTGGGTGGCAGAAGGTGTGCACACATGCACAGTGGAGCTGAGCTGGAGCAACAGCTCGCATGTCCGCAGAGAGGGCTCTGCGTGCCACCTGTGGCACTCGTGCCATAAGTTCACCATCACAGTTCAATACTGTAGTATATGGTTTATATAGTATGGTTTATATAGAGCAAGAACTAGAATCGCCTGTGGAAGAGCAAAAAACTAAGCCATAGTCAATGTGTATACATCAGTAGGCGTAGTTGGTCAGTGGCTTAAAAGATGCCAGAGGAGGTCTATACTTCAGCAGTTCAAGTCCTAGCACCACATGACAGAGTGAGCTCCCATCACTTGCCTCTGTTCCTGCCAATCTAACAGTTTGAAATCATGCAAATAGATAAATAGGCGGGAAGGTGACAACGTTTTGTGTTTTGCTGTATGCTTTGCATTGCAAAGTGGTGTCATGCTGGCCACAAGTCTTCAGACAGCGCTGGGTTAATGCCTGAAAGAAATGGAGATGAGCACTGCTGCCTAAAGTCAACTACGACTAGTGGAGTAAAACTGCAGGAACACCTTTACCTTTCTGCAAAGAATCAATGTGTATGAAGAGTTACATGCAGGTGACCTCTAGCAGAAACTCCTGCTGAGTAAATGGCCACAGAAGAGCAAGTACAAGTAGTTCCCTAATTTTTCACTGTCATTCACAGAAACCCTGAAGATGAACCACACATGAAAGGGGATTCCCTTTCCTTACTTCAACAGAATCCCACTTTCATGAATACTGAATGCTTCAGAATTTCCATTTTCGACCTTCAGGAAAGAAAAGAGGACAAAAAGGTGGCACAAACCTCATTCAGTTGGTAATTAATACACTGTTCAAAATGTAAGCTTATCACTTGAAGTTTATATTCAATTGCAATAAAGCCTATTCTTTGGGGCCAGGAGTATGAAATGCAGCCTTGTCACTAATGCTCCCTGCTGGACAGCTTTTAAAGACTAGCACATCTGCTGCCTTTTCTCCCTTGTAGATTAGGCGCCTCACAGAGGGGGGGGAAATATGCAGGTAGTCCTGGTTTAGCAACCACAACTGGGTCTAGCAACCCGGTTGTTAAGTAAAGTGTTTGCTAAGTGAAAACTGAGACTGTGCTTAGGAGCTTACTTCAGCTTTCCTTTGCTTTACAATCCTCTGAAGGTTGTATATGTCAGGATTGGTTGCAAAATTAGTTCTGTTACCACCGTTGTAATTGCAAATAGTCACTAAATAGGAGAGTTGTTGGATGAGAACGCCTTGTAATTGGGAATGTTAAGATAATGAAGGTAATTAATCTGTCCTGCTGAGTTGTTCAAAGCTGTTCTTAAGTTCATTGACAGATCAAAGAAAATAGCCTTTTATTGAGTCTCAGAACCTGAAAACCATAGAGTGGCCTGGGATGAAACTATTATGTGGCGAGTTTTATTTTAGTTAAAATGTTGGTGAAACCAGACACGGTGGCTTGTAATTAATCATTTATGGCTTAGTAGGAAGTAAGCCCAAAGTGTTCTGATTGTAGTTTATTAAATAACTTGTGATTTAGCAAACCACAGTTTAGCGCGATACATAAACCCATATTTTATATATTCCTGTCAAAAGACGAGGCATTGCAAACCTCTCCTCTCTGCTTGTCTGTTCCAGATAGTACATAAAAGTGAAATAAATTGTCCATTTATAAAATGTGAAGACAAATTTAGATAATTTCGAACCCAACTAGTTCTTTATGTGCATGGACAAGTTTTCTGATTGTGACCTTACCGTTAAGGAGCCAGGTGATCTGAGGAACAGGTATCCCCTCAACTGAGCACCGAAGGGTAAAATCTTGCCCTTCACTCACATGGCAGGATTTCAAGACTCGAAGAAAATGGGGAGGCACCTCTTTCACTTTAGGCCCTACAGATCAAAGCAAAAGGCAGTTAATGAAACTCAGTGCTAACAGATGGTCTCAGAATAAGATATTCTAGACCAATGCCAAAGTTAATCCTTAAAAAGAAAAACATGTTTTACTAATGTGGCAGGAGCTTAGTGAGCAAAATTAACCAAGTTGCTTCTAGTCAAGAACTTTGGAAATAATTACTATGAACTGAATTCATTCTAAAAATGAGAATGCAAATTGATATCTATAAATTATTTATCATTCATATTTCTAAATTCACTTATTTCCTGGTGACTCTAGGCAGCACATACATTTGACACCAAAGAAGTAGAACAGCAGCAGAAAACAAAAAAGAAAAATAGTCATCGTACTGAAATAAGACATAAAGCACATCATGAAAAAACCTCATATCCCACCCTAGTTCAAAGCTTGGAGAAGAGTCAGGTCTAAAAGGATGTAGCACCTGCATTATTTAGTGTGTTTTATACTACCGGTATGAAATTGAGTATTTTTTTTTTCCTGTGAAGAAACTATTATCTACCTAGACAGTCACCTAGGCAAATTTCGCAACTAAAAGATGCTTACTTTTTACTGTTAATAGCCACCTGGTTGAAGCTTGTCCTCCAGGATTGAAAGCTTTGCAAGAGTAAAATCCACTGTCTTCCAGCTGAGTATTTTTCAGGCATAAACAATGGACTCCATCTTCTTCATATATCAGGATGCCGTCTCCCGTTTCCAGAAGGGCTCCTTCTTTGAACCATTCAACAGTTGCCTTGGGTTTTCCTGAAACTAATTCATTACAGGTAGATTAAGCATGGGGCAGGTGGTCTAAAGTTTACAATTTCACAATGTGTCTCAGTATCTTTCTTGGCTACCACCAATTTCTAGCTTTGACTTTTAATGAGTAACCATAATTTTGACACTGCTAAAACGTTACTCAACTTTTCAAGATTAGATTTGTGTTGTTCATTTTTTACTGGTCAATGACCGAAATAAAATAGATTAAATTTTTATAATAATAATTTACAGTCATAATCTTAGTTGCAAAACTATCATATGACATGTTGTTTGGAGAAAGTAGAATTTGAAAAATTTTCCAATGAATAATCACGGCAGAATATTTTCTTACTTCATCCAATTAATCTTAATCAGCAGACTTAAAAATATTTTATTTAGGTAACTAGATCCACAGGACAGAACTGCAAAGATATATTTTCCAAATTTTCCTTCAGATTTTTTAAAAAAATGAATGTAAATAAAAAAGCAATGTCACATTATTTTTCAGTTTTTAATTTTCGAAGTTAAAACAAACTGTTACATTAAATCAAAATCCACTAGACTGTGCTTGAATTGAATTAAGAGAACTAATGATATAAAAACATTGAACTCTTTGTTCTAAATAGCTGAAACATCTTCCTATTGTGAATTTACCATCTCTGTCTAGCCAACATGTGATAGCAGGATATTTCTGAATGCTCTTCCATGTTAAAGAAGTACAACATAACAGTAATTTTAAACCAACTCTGCTGATTCTCCTAAATTCCTATACAAGTAGTCCTTCAGTTACAACCACAATTGAATCCAAAACTTCTGTTGTTAAATGAGACATTTGTTAAGTGAGTTTTGCCCCATTTTGCCACCTTTCTTGCCTCACTTAAGTGAATCACTGCAGTTGATAAGTTAGTAACCTGGTTATTAAGTGACTATGGCTTCTCCATTGACTTTGCATGTCAGAAGGTTGCAAAAGGTGATCATATGACCTCGAGACACTGCAATCATCATAAATATGAACCAGTTGCCAAGCGTCTGAATTTTGATCACATGATCATGAGGTCGCTGCAAAGGAGGTAACTATGAAAAACAGTCATAAGTCACTTTTTTTGGTGATGCTGTAACTGAATGGTCGCTAAATGAACTGTTGTAAATCGAGGACTACCTGTATTCTCTTTAGAACATGCAAAGGCTGTAAGGCACGTGATTCCTCCTGTGAAGTGTAAAGTAATGCAATCCATTCTATTCTATTCCCTCATGCTGCTGCATACATACCCATGTGTTACTAATATATCTTTTGGCTTTCATTATCAAATTCTAAAGCCGAAAGCAGGAATGGTATCTAGACAGTTTGACCTGTGTGATCTGATTGTAATGTTTTTTTTCAGCTCTTCCATCGGTTTCCTCCAAGGGGGGGGCAGTATGTTGGGCACTAGAGCTGAACTTGTACACCATTCTAGGCAGACCTAGTACTATGCCTCTTGCATTTCATCTACCTTTTGCGGAAGGCAAAGCCCCATGATGGGAGGTGGTAACGCTGTACAATAGAAACTAATCACACTAACCTTATAGTTACAGTAAGTGCAGTTATTTGTCTATGCTTGAGGGAAACAAGAGGCCAACCCACATTGCCCATGTTACGTAAAAGCTCTGGCTGGAAACATCTCAACCCTTGTCAATGGGGGTGGGCTTACATATCTGTGATGAGCTGGGCATCCATTTTCTGTTTAAAAACATCCCAGAAAGGAATCATTCTTACCTCTGCATCTAAATGTAACCACTTCTCCTTCTAATGCTTCTTGGCTTTGAGGCCGACATTCAAATTGAGGAGGGATTCTCTGAACCTTTATTTCTGCTGCACTCTTCTTTAACCCAATATGATTTTCCAATTCTTCAGAGGTCAGATTATCTGGCTTGGTAGACAAAGCATCCTGCCAATCTGCTGCCATTAATTGCTTTGTTTTTTCCCCATTAACTTCCTGTTCAGAGGAAACTGCCTTCAATTCTGCCTTTGGTCCGGGCTGTATTTTCACAGAGCGAAGAGTTATAGTGCTTGATGTTTTCTGCAGAACCTGTTGGTCTTTCTTGTCTTCTTTAGGTGGCTCTCTGCTGGGTTCCTTCACTTGTTGCAATTGAGTCTCTCTGGCTTCTTTGGGTGGAGCAAGGTGAATTTCTCTCTTCACCAATGGCCTTTCTTTGGATTCTAGCAAAAGCTCTGTAGTCGTTGATTTGAGGTCTTTAACTATCCCATTGCTAGTGGCTTTTCTGACCTCTGAGGTTTCAATAGCTTTGGTAATAACGGTGGATTTTGTAGAGGCACTGGGTTTTGCTGATGTGCTAAAGGGAAAATATTTTCTTAAGCCAAGAGAACAATTTGTAAGAGTAAGTTTATTTCTTAAAAACCACTTGCTTAGTGTTTGAATGTTGATTTTAGGCAGATCATTTGATTTCTGTTCCCTGTCGTTTTTTTACATCAAATGTGTATAATATTTTATGTAAAAGGAACAGGATTGCATTTTGACATGCTACTTCTAAACAAAACGATCGAGGATGAGGCAAGTCACTCTTTATAAAGCCAATGCATATATTATGAGGCAAACCAAGTAAAAATCCCACATTTAACTTCAGTAAAAGTAATTTCAATAAACAAAGCTTAAAACATTCAGTTCTATTGTTGAGTTTAATGGGCAATGTTTTTTAGGAACAGGAACAAAAAAACTCTATGGCAGCATACCATACTTTTTTGTCTACTCAGCTAGGGATAGCCTTATACTTTTTTCCCCCTTTACCTACCTGGGTTCCCTAAACTTCAGATATGGTGGCAGAGGTATCACATCATCCTGTGCCATGTATTCTATGGCAGTCACTTTAAATTTTAAAATAAGTGTTGCCAGACCATCTTGGCGAGGTCCCCTTACATAGCCACTCGTCAGTATTTCATTAGCCAGTTGGCATCTCTCGCAAATGTCTAGCCCTCTCAGAGGGGTCTATGACAGTTTGCCACAGCCAACTCACCACCATGGCCAACTGACTATGGCCAACTATCACAGCCAATTCACTGTGGGACAACTCGCCATGGACTACTCGCCACAGGACATCTCACTGCAAGACACTAATATCAAAGAAATGGTAGAAGAAAGGATGCAAAAGGAGGGGCAGAATGAAATACGAATGGTGAAAAGTAAAATATTTTATTTATTTAAATAATTAAATAGAATTGTTAGCCCTGTGGCAAATTGGCCAATGGTGAGTTGTCTCCAGCGAGTTTGCTATGACAAGTTGTCCCATTCCACTCCCCGAGAGTCACTGTTAGCATTCTCTTTTGCTTCTCTGCAGATAGGGAATATGACCTCAGCTACTCCAAGGAAGTAATGCCTTGTACAATTCAGGTCCATCGTATTCAGACTAGTGCAAGGCAGCCAAACAAGAGCACATTTTACTCAACTTCAGCTATCAATTCTGGTTTCAAATATGGACTGTGCACACTTCAAAAATGACTAGGAGCAAGCATTATGAATTTTGCACCCAGGGGTGGGTTCTAACTTACCTCGCCGCCGGTTTGCTGCCTCCCGCACCACGTAGGCATGCCTCGTGGGCGTGCATGCACCTCGTGGCCACGTGCATGAGCAGTAGAAAAAAAACCCGAAAAATCCCCCCCAAAAAAAGGCCAAAAACAAGATGGCAATGCATGTGCAGTGCTGGAAACTCAGCTTCTGCGCATGTGCAGAAGAAAAAAAACACAGAAAA
>JANHFT010005866.1:336949-347202 GCA_032467955.1 Pseudoxenodon macrops | reverse complement strand
CAGCTGTGCTTTAGAAGCTGTTTTTCCCAGTCCTAATCAGGGGATAAAATAATGTGCTGAAGCTGACCAGACTAAGGGCACTAGCCAGATGAATATCTTGTAGGCAGATTTCCCCCCCTATTTTCCTCCCCAAAAACTCAGGTGCATCTTATACTCCGAAATCAATCTTAATCAATGGATTTGTACCACATTGAAAATTTGGGTTTTGCAATGCAGAGTCCATATTTCAATTTTACAGGTTATCTAAATTAAAAGTCCCGTAATAATATGGGCTCAATTTATTGCAGCATATAATCTTAGTGATTTACACTGTGTTGACCATGGATCTTGATAACTATGTTTAGCTTAAAGCTTAATATTGATTTTTAGATTTTTGAAGCATAACATATTCAGTTATTCATGATTAGTGAAATATTGGAGAAATGTAATCTCTGTATTTTAAATTCCTTGTTTATTCTTTTTGTTTTGCTCCTTTATTTTTTATTTTTTTTAATCTGCTTAAATATCTTTTTTCCCAAATGTAATTAAAAGGCAAAAGCGGCCAGCAAGTGTGCGCGCGCATATGCAGCTCCATTTATGCAAGCGGTGTGCATGCATGCCACCATTCATGCAAAAAAAGCACGCGTATATCAGAGGTGGTTCTAAATCTTTTTATTGCCAGTTTGCTCAGGGGCACGCTGTGGCCACACACACGCTGTGCACGCGCATGTGCAGTGCTTTAAAAAAAGCTTCTGAACATGCGTAGAAGCAAATTCCAACATGCCGGAACCTATGGTGCCACCGAAAAAACCAACTCGGGGGCGTGGCAGGCCCGGGTCGTTAAAAGTTCTACCAAACCGGGCCAGTAACTTATCTAACGGTTTGGTAGAACCAAACTGAACCGTTAGGAACCCACCTCTGGTGTACACACTCAGCCCGGTTGCAAATAGCTCACAGCCCATTGGGGGCTGCAGCTCAGTGGTTGGGGACCCCTGATATAGACCACAACTGGGAGCAGAATTTCTATCACTAAGCAATAAGGTCATTAAGTGAGTCATGCCTGACTTTACTACCTTTTTTTGCCAGTTATTAAATCATGCCATCATTAAGCCAAATCTGGCTTCCTTTATTGTGTTTTTTGTAAACCCCTTGGGAAATTTGCAAATCACAATTACATGATCCTGAGAATTTGCAATCTTTGTAAATAAACATTGATTGCCAAGCGCCTGAATTTCAAACACGTGACTGCTGGGGACATCTGGTTGTAAGTCACTTTTTCAGCACTGTCATAACTTTGAACAATTGTAAAACCAACGATTTAATTCGAGATGGGTGTATAATTTACATCTCTAAATCCTTACCTATTTGTGGCTTCCTGTGTTACTATGTTAGTTTCTATACAATAAGGTTTCCAAAATAAGTTTTGCAGTGACACAGATATTTGTGGTGCTATAAAAACAGGCCATTAAAAAAAAAACTTAGCAAAGTGTGATGTAAAACGAAAGACTGCTGGTTGCAAAGGGAAGATCCTTGACCTGGTTTGTTTTACTGACAGTGCTGATGATCAGTAAATGAACAACTTTGTTCATATCTTCACATGTTCCCATAGGATAGCTGCCATTTCAGAGTTTTGAAATCCCTGATTAAAAACATCCAGATCAGACCCTGAGCGACCCGTCAGCAAATTCCATGTTCTAATCTAAGTTGTCTTCCAGCAAGGTTGTGCCTCTGGTGCCACAAAATAAGTGGCTCCTGTGGAAGCAGGAAAACTTTCAAAAAATTTGGTAAAGTGCTGAGCATCATTATTTATAACTGTCAAATCATGAAAGAATTTGTTTCCCTACAAAGCAAAGCTGCCACTCTCAAAAAAGGAAAAAAGATCTGGAGCAGAATTTCAAATTACTGATGCATCTTAAATAATGTGCTTAAACAGGTGGGATCTGCTTAGAAACTGTCTTGAACTCTAGCCCAGGGGGTCTCCAGCCTTGGCAACTTTTAAGACTTGTGGACTTCAACTGCCAGAGTTCCTCAGCCAGCAAAGGCCACAAGTCTTAAAGTTGCCAAGGCTGGAGTCCAACCCTTGCTGTAGCCCAATAATGCCAATTATGAATGTGTTCTTCCAGATGAGTGTTCTCCCACCAGCAAGCAGAATCTCCCTATTTTAATCAGTCATGGAAGGAAGGCTATTTTTAGTAGGAAATTATTCACATTAATAGTATATTCTGGATAGGTATCCCACAATTATTTAAAAAAAAACCAAATCCGGCCCTTTTAAACACATATTGTAGTTTGACACTTAACAATCTTTCACCTACCTCTTAAAAGTTGGATTAAGTGAGATAACCGTAGTGTAGAATTTGGTCTAATGATTCTAAACATGCATGTTGCCGCCCTTTCTTCAAACACAAAATGACCTATTCAATGAGCAATTAAGTTAAAAATATTCAAGAAAAATAAACATATACTCCACTTCATATGAGAAAACATTTTAAGAAGAAACTCAGAGAAACCAAATGCAAACTTTATATGGCTATTTTATTTCCGCACCCAGTTGGATAGGGTATAATCCCAAACACATTTGGTTGATACAATATATCAGTGACGGCTAACCTTTTCTGGACCCCCCCCAAAATGCACAAACCTCCAAAATGCAATGCACATGCAGCCCCTGCGCATGGGCCCCCCCCCACAAGCACACATGCACCCTGCATGCACCCCACCCCCACGAATGCACGGCCCACATCTGTCCTGCCTTCTATAAATGCGCACACCCCTGCATGCAGCCCGCCCCTACGCATGAGCAGCAGAGACCCAAACACCCAGCTGGCTGGCGGGAGGCGCACACGCATGTGCAGCAGAGCTGAATTGGGATGAAGGCTCACGTGCCATTACATAGGGCAGTGATGGCTAACCTTTTTCTGCTCGGGTGCCAAAAGGGTGTACACGTGTGTGATAGTTTGTATGCATGTGCCCACACCCATAATGCAATTCCCTGCCCCCCATACGCAGGCCTCACTGAAGCCTCCAAACTTCCCGTTGGCCCATTTTTCGCTCTTCCCAGCCTTCCTGATGCCTGGGGAAGGCGAAAACGGCCTCACCACACCCTGCGGAAGGCCGAAAACCAGCTCGCCAGGGCACGCATGTGCGCTGGAGCTGACATAGGGCAACGTCTCGCGTGCCCTCAGATATAGCTCCACGTACCACCTGTGGCACCCGTGCCATAGGTTCGCCATCACGGACATAGGGTGGCAATATATTCTAACCAGAAGTCAGATTTCACATATTTTTTACACATTGGCAAATATTTCAAATGTTATGTCAAGTTCTCTAGCAACACAGTTATGGAGCATGGGCTAAATGACCATATCCGCAGAGTCCACTTTCACATGGAAGGTTATGTTCAACATTTCTATCAATGATTTTGATGAGCTTGCTACCTGAGCCTGGTTGTTTTCTCGAAGACATTTCATTACCCAAACTAGGTAACACACTGAGCTAGCATGATATTACCTACTTGGGTAATGAAATGAATATGGAGATAAGCAAAATTCTGCATCTCGGAAGAAAATCTGAAGGGTAAAAACCAGGAAGACTTGATCTGGCTGTGTATCATGTGTGAAAAGCATCTGAGAGACTCACTGAGGACAAGTTACATATGAGTCAATAATGTGATGCAGTTGCTTTAAAGGCAAATGTCACCTGAGGTGCATTAATAGGCACATAAAACCCTGGCCACAGAAATTAATTGTTCCACTTTGTTTTTGCTTTAGTAAGATCCCATTTAGATTATTGTTTCTGAGACAAATTTAAAAAAAAATACAGACAAATTGGATCAAGTTCAGAAGATAATAAAAAGTCTGGAGGCTAGCCTCTATGAAGAATGGTAAAAGGAACTTGATATGTTTAACCTTTAAAAAGAAAAAAGAAAAATATCCAGGCAAAAAGTCTGTAGAGATTCTCAGTCATCCAGGTCATGGTTGTCCCAAAGATGCTTTTTCTTGTTTTTTTCTTTGAAGACATTTCGCTTCTCATCCTAGAAGAAAACAATGGCAGACTACAAGAACCAGGAGCACTACTACTCAGGTGACCCTGAGGACACAGATAAACCTCCAAGTGCTTCAACAACCCTAAAAGGATGCAAATGACCAGCTTTCTGCAAGTAATATAAACCATTCCATTCCCCACTATCAGAGTTGAGGAAGCTCCTTGGATGAGAAGTGAAACATCTTCATAGAAAAAAACAAAGTCTAGTTGCCTCCTGAAAAAGCACTTTTGAGATATCCAGGCAAATTTGACTGAACATTTTTGTAAAAGACTTAGACCAGGTTCTGACACTCTTTTCCTATAGAAACTGCTAGAAAACATCCTTTGATCCCTTACACTGAGCTCATTGATTAATCTAGAATTAGATAAAATCCAAGCAGGAAACATATCCAACGTATCTTCCTCCTCATATTTTCCTCACAACAATAACTCTGTGAGGTGAGTTGGGCTGAGAGAGCGCGTTGCTGGCCCAAGGTCACTCAGCCGGCTTTGATGGCTAAGGTGGGAGAGTTGAAGTCATGGTTTCCTGCTTTCTACTCTGATGCCTTAACTACTAGACCAAACTGCTCTACTACATGCCTACCGGGGTGAAATACAGTCAGCTCTAACCACCTCGCACAAGGCGGTAGGGCCGACTGCGCAAAGCCCCACCCACTCGTGGCAACTTCATGACTTCCCTTTTTGGGGACTATTTTCAGTCTCTGCGCAAGTCTCCCACCTTAGTCATCAAAGTCAGCTGGGTGACCTCTCAGCCCAACTCACCTCACAGACTTATTGTTGTTAGGAAAATATGAGGAGGAAGGTATGTTGGAAATGTTTCCTGACTTGAGTTATTTGTAAAAATAATAAATGAGAGATACAAATAAATAAATAAAATGTTAATAATAATAATAATGTTTAATGACAATAATCTTTAATAATAATGAATAATGATAATAATAAACAATTGTTCCAGCCTATTAATGCTTGAAGTATGTGCTCTGTGCATGAGCCATGGTTTATTTCTTATTTCTTAATTTCTTAGTTCTGTTAATGGAGATTTTCGCCATTACAGTTTTCCTTTGTTCAACATCTTTTCTCAGAGGACTAGACAAAACAAGCTTGTTAACTGAGTTTAGGTTTTCCCACAACATGACTCATTGGGTGAAGTTAGCTAAACTTTCTGTATGACTAGGTCTGTTTGGTTTTAATTTAATCTCCTTTTTCATGTTTCCCTAGCATATTACTTCTCTCACACTAACCAACTTAAGTGTGATTTGGGAATAGATCCAAGCACACTCAGAACTCTCCTGCTTATGCATCCCAAATCACTTGCATACTTCTATAAACATAATAAAACTTCAATTTCCAAGATACCCATTTCCTAGACATAGAAAAAATTAGTTTGTGCTTCATTTACAAATAACAAAGCTAGTGTTTCTGAAGCAGTCCAGACCACTAAAGAAATTGATATAATTTGCATCAATGTACATCATTTAGATAATTAAATAATAGATTAATTCACATCTATTTAAAATAAATAGGGACAAATTACATTCATTACATACATTTGTATTTAATGGGCACCTCTCCAAAACAGTCTGTTTAAGTTTAGATTTTACTACAATTGCAGATATACTGAATTTAGAAACACACATTCCTTTTGGGATCAGATAACCATTTTTCAGCTACTAGCAAGTTTATTCTTTTTTTCTTTATTTTTATCCTGCCTTTATTGTTTCTAAACAAGTCAAAGGTGACAAACATGCCTAATAGTCTTTCCTTCTATTTTCCCCACAACACCAGCAGGCTTTTCATGCCTAAGGCAGGACTAGAATTCACAGTCTCCTGGTTCCTGAGTAAACACCTTAAGCACTAGACTAGGTCTTTGGGGTTCTTATTCCAAGAGAAGTTCACCACACTGGATTAAATCATGATTTTTTTTAAAAACCAGCCAGCATGTTTAGAATAGCACCCAGTTTAATTAAATAATGCCCTTGAAGATTCTAGACACCCTCTGAACATATCTAAAGATACTGATTTCAGAATCCCTTATTATGAAGAATAGTGTAGTCAAATCAAGATATGAATTCTTGGTAATTTCAGAGTTACATCCAGATAAGTTTCTTGATGGCAACACAGAAAGCATATGTCATTATCTTTTTCACCCTATCCAGCCAGTGGGATTTTCTTGTGGTCTCTCCTGAAGCACCAGCCAGCTCTGATCCTGCTTAACTTCAGTATCAGCTAAGGCCAAGTAAACACAGTTCCTGAATGTTATCAGAAACTTTGCCTCAGCTGCATCCTACAGCATTGCTGCAAAAAAAAAATGCAATCTTTTACAAAGCTACAAGCAAGCAAAGCAAGTTGGATGAGCTCTTGTGCAACTAGCTACTGTTTGATCATTCCCAGGCTATTTAAATTTTATCACATGCCTAAATCAAACACGTTGCAAAACAGTGACTGATTTGTCAAGGTGGGACCAAAGCCAGCATTATCACTAATGTGACAATATTAGAGGGAGCAGCAGCTCCATTACCATTTCTGTCTTCAGAATAACACTTTATGTATTTGTTCATAAATATAATGGCCCCCAAAGCTAACAATAATTAAAAGCAGAAGAATTGCACACAGTTGAATAAGAGACCTTTAAAATATAAAATAAAATAGAAATAACTACAGTATAACTACAGCAGGAGTGTCAAACTCATGGCCCATGGGTGAGATGCATCACACGCTGGCCACACCTACCTCCAGGTTACAGAAGGGGGGAAAGTTAAGTGACAATGTGAGTTTGACACCCCTGAACTACAGTACTCAAAGTCACATGATGCAGAACGTGGGGATATCCCAACTGTGCTTTTATTTTTGTGCATTTTACATTTCTTAACTTTTAAAATTGTTTGTATTCCACCCTCATATATTGGTCTGTGACCATAATAAAGATGTGAGTGATTTAAAATATCATAGCTAAATGTTAAAAAGATGTCAGGGCAACAATAGTTGTAAAGTGCCACACTTACAATATCACTACAGTTACAACAGTTTGTTTAGTGACCATTTGAAGTTACAATGGCACTGAAAAAAAGTGACATGATCTTTTTCACACACACAACCATTGCAGCATCTCCTTTTGCAACCTTCTGACAAGCAAAGTCAACTGGAAAGCTGACATTTAACAACCAGGTTGCTAACTTAACTGCAGTGATTCGCTTAAAAACTGTGGTAAGAAAGGAGGACTATCTGTGTAAGAAAGGTCCTATATTTTGCTCTGAAACAAGATGCCAATCCAGCTGTTGCAAGTCAAGAGTCAAGCTAAATGGAAAGGCAGGGATAATTTCTTTCACGCAAAGTTAAAAAACATATATCCGGCTGCTTTTATATGGGACTTAAACATCTGACTGTAGAATTTTTTTTTAAGTCAATCTTCCTAAACTTGTTCTCCTCACATTCACTAGGCTTCCACTCTTTTTATCTCCCAGACAGCACAACCATAGGTCAACCTTTTTCAAATCTTTGAATGTCACTTTTCAGAATTCTTAGTTAATTGCCACGCATCTCCGGGAATTCTGGAGCTGAACGAAGTTCATATATCTGGAAGTGGTTCAATTTAAGGAAGGCTGACATGAATTATAGTGATTCAATCTATGGTAGTTCAATGCATCTGGTCGTGAAGACTGTGTTATGAAGTTTCTCTGCCCCTTTTTGCATGAAAAAAAGATGAAAAATATCTTTGTAACAATAAGTAATCATCCTTCTAAGCCTTGTATAACTTCATATTAAAAGGCTCCATGAACTGATGTCTATTTGACCCAGACACTTTGACTTAGGTGTGTTGCTGACTCATTGATAAGCCACACATGATTCCTCTGTGTGTGTGTGAAACCAGCAGATGTGGTTAGTTTGTGCTGTCATGCAAGCCCAGCACTTAAACAATAATTAAGTAAACTATAGCCCAATTAACTGTCAGAGAAAATCTGAAGCTTGGATAAAATGCATAAAGGGGAAGGGTGAGAAATGGCACCACACACGTACTTATTCCCAAATGTGTTTTTGTATTTGTGAGAATAAGATTTCTGCGCTGGGGGGGGGGGAACCAAGAGAGGAAAAATCGTGCGCATGGAGCTGGTGTTCATTAAAAAAATGACTGGGGTGGTGGTGGTGGTGGGGGAGTTAAATGACATTTCTTATCAAAAACGTATGTTTCTGGCATCTGCTGGGTGGGGAAATCCGGCTACCGAGGCTCCACGTTCTGCTGTTTAGCATCACACACACACACACCGGGCGCTGCCCTTCAAACAAGAAGTAGCAACCGGAGAAGCCCGTCGAGAGGATTCTCACACTTGAGGCAGGAACTCGGCGGTCCTTTCAGAAGGGGAGGGAAACCTGGTAACCGCAACATAAGTTGCGCTTCGCGAGGGGGGAAAAAAACCGTGGAGGCGAAACACTGACCTTCCATCCAGAGATTTCTGACAACAAAGCCACAGGCTCCCAGGGAAAAGGGGGGGGGAGGGAAGGGAAGGGTACGGGGGAGTGTTTCTTCGCTCACCACAATTTCCCGCGCTTCAGCGATGGGTTTCAAACCCTCCCTTTCCTCCACTTATGCCAATTCTTCCCCGGGCTGCCTTAGGAAGCGCAAACCACCTTTTTTCCAAGGTAATCCGCAGGTAACGCTCTCTTGATCCGTTGCATCACCAAGCCGGTAACCAAGCCAAGCACAGCGCGAAAGGGGGCGGGGGCTATTGTGAGAATCTGACCGCCTCGCTTGGTCCCAGCCACCCACAGTCGCTCTTGCCTGCGTTTTGCAGACGGCATCCTAGAGCTTCCTCCCTGTTGTCAAGTTAGGATTGCGGCAAAACTATACTTTTTTTTGGGGGGGGGAGAGTGGGGAGTAGCTGTTGTAGGATTCGAGCTGCTTGCAAATTAAAACGCCGTCTGCAAAAAGCGATTCTCGGGCACATTTATCTCAGAGAAAGTCCCACTACCAAAAAAAAAAGGGGGGGGAACAACGCCAGGCGCCCTCACAAGATCGCAACCTTGCGTTTTATTGTTGTCTTTTATTCCCTTCGTTCCCACGCGGCTCCATGGGACTTACTCTTAAGTAGGTCTGCAACCGGATGCCTGTTTGAGGACCAAGCAGACCTCGTGAGGAAGGGGCGCGTACTTCACACGCAAACCCGGTCGGCAACGTGGGAAGAGCCGCGTGGCTTTTAGGAACCCGGTGCTCCTGCGGGTTTAAATCTTTTTCCAACTCCCGCTGTCTCTTCCCCGTGGCATTGAGGACAAATTAGCCACAGGAGCTAAATCGAGAATAGAAAACCCAGCGCCTTAAGCTGAGAGAAAAGAGGCAGGGAGCGAGAGAGAGAGAGAGAGAGAGAGAGAAAGAAAGAAAGAAAGGGAGAGAGAGGTAGGAGAGACTCACCGCGATCTCTCCGGCAGCTGCTAGCTATATAATAAAGGAGTTAGAAACTCCCGCCGGATTTCAAGCCCTCTTTGCTCGCGAAGTTTTCTCTGCGGCGCTTTCACACATACACACACAAAAAAACAACACCCAACAATCCGGGGTCCCTTGTTAATATTCCCCCTCAGGTTTGCCCTTTCGAAAACGCGGGCTGCCCAATACCTGCGAAAACTTATTAGCAAATGTTTGTCGGAGTTTTGAGCTCAGGCGGGAAGCCGGGTTTTGAGCGAGAGCATTGGGGGAGGGGGGGGTGTAGAAAAAAAACGAAAAAAAACAAGGCAGCCGCCTCCGGAACGGACCGCTTGCAGTTTTTTGACAACAAACGCTGGTGACCTGCAGCCAGCCAGAGGGGAAGAGTCAGCCTCCTCGAGGCGGGAAGGGATGGGGCTGGCTGCGTCGAGAGGGGAGGGAGACTGGTGTGATGGACTGGGGGACTGGGGAAGAGAGGGAAGAAAACAGCTACAGTCTCTGCGATAAACAACCCTCCGCAGTTATAAAACTGTCGTTGGAGATTCCGGAATCCATGAGGACATGGGTTCCCTGGTCTAACCAGGTTATGTCCCAAAGGTGAATAGAATACAATAACAGAGTTGGAAGGGATCTTAGTCCATCCATCCATCTAGTTCAACCCCTGCCTAGGCAGGAAACCCTACACCACTTCAGACAAATGGTTATCCAACATCTTTTTAAAAACTTCCAATGTTGGAGCATTGACAACTTCCGGAGGCAAGTTGTTCCACTGATTAATTGTTCTAACTGTCAGGAAATTTCTCCTTAGTTCTAAGTTGCT
>JANHFT010005866.1:310742-336849 GCA_032467955.1 Pseudoxenodon macrops | reverse complement strand
CCTTGCAGATTGAAATCCTTCCATTCCCCACTATCCTGTCAGAGCTGAAGAAGCTTCTTGGATGAGAAGTGAAACAAAGGAAAAACAAAGTCCAGTTGTCTCCAGAAAAGGCACGTTTGGGACAACCATGACCTGTATAACTGAGAATCTCTACAGACTTTTAATCAGGTTGTGTTTTACTCTTAACCCGCTCAGCTCATATAGCACATTAAAACTTTGAAACATGGTGGGAGGGGCAGATGCCCACTCTTGAGGTGATATCATCCCAAATGAGCTATCTTTTTTTCCCAGATGTGACTTCGGGCTGCCCAAATCTTGTCCATTCCTGTTTTGATGTATCTTTTCACTTGGGTGAGTGGGTGGATTGTGTCTTTGCATCAGGACAAACAGGTATTTTTTATTTAGATTTGGAAGGTGGCTTACAGAGTTAAGAAGACAAACACCTGAACAAAATTATCCATTGTGTTGCAAAAGAACATAAGGGCTCAGCAAGTGTCAGCCCTTTGAAGTAGTGCAGACAAGAAACTCCAACCCTGAGTACTAACACTGTCTTCATTGGAAAGTTATAGTAACATAATTTTTCAAGTCTGAAAGTACTTCTCTCCTCCCTTACTGAAAACCCAGGAAGGTCACTTCTGAAATGCTTTCTCTAAACTCTGCCTTCCCCTCTGACCCGGTTTTTATCAAACTGTTGTCTAGGCTGCAGCTCTTCCTCCCACATAAAATTAAAATAACAAGCAACCAAATCCAAACTTGCAGGCAAAGCCACACTTCCAAAGTCTTTTGGAACCTTTGTAGGGAGGGAACTGTGGAGTGGGGGGGGGGAACAGCATCTAGAGGTCAGACACTTTAATAGGGAATTTGTGCTCCTGGGGTCCCACTAGATGAATATTGTTTAATTGACCCAGGAGCACCTGTATTTTACTTCAGCTTGCTGAGACCACTTGAGACAGGTAGTCTCCCTCAAATAATTAGGCTGTATGTCACAAGAAGTTTGAATTGCGTTCAGAAGACAACTGCTGGTAGCAACCAGTGCAGTTTGCAGAACAGTGATAATATATGGGCATATAAAGATGTGCCCATTGTTGCCCATCTCATATTTTACACCAGCTGTAGCTTCTGGGTGGTCTTCAAGGGCAGCTCATGCAGACTGCATTGCAGTAGTCCAATCATGAAATGACTAGAGCATGAGTGATTCTCTAAAGGGCCTCTAGGTTGAGCGAAAGGTGCAACTGGTACACAAGATAGATCTGTGCAAAGGCATTCCTGGAAACAGCTGCCACCTGTTCTTCAAGCAGTAATTATGAGACCAGGAGAGAAACACCCCCACCCTCAAGTTGTGTACTAGTCTCAGATGGGGAAGCCATGTAAATCCAAAGAAGAAGAAATGCTAGAACCAGGAGGATACAAACAGACACAACCCACTTGCCCTATTCTTCCCTATCCAGACCCAAACAGCCTCTATAGACACTGGATCAGGACATCAACAGCACTTGATGGATTATCTGAGTCAAGATGAACATCTGATATCGTTGGCATGGTGATAACACTGGACCATGAACCAACAGGACTTCACACATGTAGATTCCATGTAGCTGTTAAACAGGAGGGACAAAAGCTTTAAGCTGTAAAGCAATGGACAGAACTTTCTCCCACACTCCCATCAACATTTATTAGATCTGACCATGGAGAAAGGAGAAGGACCACCACAATACAGTGCCTCCCAGTCCCAAACCCTGTAGTTGGTCCAGAAGGTTGACAATATCAGAAGCCAATGAGAGATGAAGTATCACAAGAATGGACGCACTATCTCCCATCCCAACTTGGCAAAAGCCACCAACAAAGGTTATGATGATAAAGAAAGCTATTTATTTCATTTCTGGGGTGAAGATTGTGGGTTTATTTCTATATTTTAGAATAAAATTGGATAGGAAAAGGAAGGTGTCACCATGTGTTTCTTGCATTCCATCAAAAGCATCTTCCCACAAAACAGTTGGAAGTGCAGGCCATCTCTATATTGTCTTTCCTCCATTTCATCTCAGATTGCAAGGGAATGACATCAGTAGACAATACAGCGAAGGACAAATACTGAAAACCTTAAGCACAGAGATATTGTAGCATGTACTGATGGAATCTTCTGACTAGTAGTGTAACTTCTTTTAGTAGAGTTTACATATCAGACATCTTTAATGTAAGCTCATGCAAACAGTCAACTCAGGAAGGGGTAATTTATCCTTTAATAAAGTAGTGTTTATGTTCACATGGTTTACCCATGGCTTTGTTAAACATGAACTATTATCTTGGCTTGTGCAACATCACAAGGGCTTGATTTCCACAGCATGGTAGGCTAAAATATGATTGGTTGATTGATTTGTGTCCTCTATGAATTGAGAAAATGAATGTTCTTGTTTGTTACAGATGTCTGTATATAAAGGCCTTAATACCTCTATACCCATAATGGCAAACCTATAGCATGCATGACCTAAGTGGCACGCGGAGCCATGTCACCTGGCAAGCATGGCATTGCCCATTCCTCTTCCAGGTTTCTGGCAGCATGCACACACAATGATCAGCTGGCCTTTGTGCTTGCATCAGAGCTGGTCTTCCATTTTCCGGCATGAGCATGTGCACTGGCCAGCTGATCGTCACGTATGCATGCATGGCAGTAACCTGAAGACTTGCCGGCTGGCGCGCATGCGTGCGCCAGAAACCAGAAGTACATTTTCTGGTGTGCACTCACCAGCTGATTGGCACATGCACATGTGCGGCAGTAATCTGAAGTTACTTGCCGACAGTAAAGAAGAAGAAACTGCAGTAAAGAAGAAGGAACCTGAAGAAACCACAAGTACATTCTCTGGCGTGTCATAGCCCAGATGAGCCCATGCATGCGCGCTCCCTTTTCGGCACTTGCTGCTGAAAAGGTTCGCCATCAGTGCTCTATACAAGCCGAGACTCATAGAGAGAATCTTGAATCTGTCTTAGGCCTGTTTCAAAAGGCTGATGTGAAGATTACAAACATTTGAACTGACTGAGTCTTCAGGAAAGAAAAAACAAATACATGGGTTATAAAAAATACATTTGAGTTTTAAATGTTGAGTGTTGTGTCTCCTGTCTGCTTTCTCTCCTCTATTTACTACTAAAAAATAATGTGGAGTATTATATATAATATGAGTCTTTCTATTGCCCTTAAAGAGGATGTACAAATGGAACATTCCCTAGTTGAGTTACCAAAACACATTAAGTCATCTATTAGTCACATTTTAAGTCTAATATGTTGTTAGACTGGAAGGCTTTCTTAGCGTGGGTTTTAAATCTAAACAAAATATTACATGCTCTTTTTTTTTTTCTTTGTAAAAGAAATGGTGGTGAATCTTCCTGTTCTTTCATTGTAATCTGATGCTGAAATTCAGTGATGCAATATCCTTACAAAAGTTTGATCTCCTCATTAGAAAACGTCCATCACACTTATCTTTTAACTGGATCAGAGGCAATAAGAATTTTTCACTAGGAATTCTTTTTAAATCTCAAGAAGGCAATAGTAAACCCATTTCATATTCTTTTCAAGAATATAATACTGTCTTTCCCCCTTTTAAAGCAGCAAGGTATTTATATCAAATAGGTGTCCCAAAACTTTGAAAGGCATTAACCTTACTGTGTTGCAACACACTTCCCACAGCAGTTTTGGAGGGCCAATAAAAAAATCCTATTTAAAATGAGACTGTGCTCCAGAGGACTAGAGGACTAAAGCTCACATCCTATTATACCGCATCTTCTATAAGGACTCATTGACTGAAATATATAACACCTTACCTAATAAAATATATGGGGAATACTGATCTCTTCTACATACAACTATTGTTATTGGTTCAGAGAGCCAAGATGGCACAGTGGTTAGAGTGGAGCACTGCAGGCTACTTCAGCTGACTACTAGCTGCAGTTCGGCAGTTCAAATCTCACCGGCTCAAGGTTGACTCATCCTTCCATCCTTCCGGGGTGGGTAAAATGAGGACCCAGATTGTTGGGGGCAATAGGCTGACTCTGTAAACTACTTAGAGAGGGCTGTAAAAGCACTATGAAGTGGTATATAAGTCTAAGTGCTATTGTTATTGCTATCAGTAAGAAGTAGTGTATGTTTTGGTGTATGCAAAATTAGATTTTAACTGCCCAATGATAATCTGCCCCCAACTGTAATATATTATTTTATCTGTCGTTTTTTTGCAGTCATCTGACTGACTGTGATATTCTTAACCACCACCACAAAAAAAGCTCATAAAATTGGATGTAGTCACGTGATTTGCTTAATGGCTGGCATATATTACAACTGTAATTTCAAGATCAATTATGTAACTTGAAGACTACCTGTAACATGTTAGATGCAGATCAACCTAAATTGTAGAAATAACTCCAAATTATAATAAGGGTACCAGATGATGTCTTTAATGACATTTGGCCTCCAACTAGCACTCATCCCTCCTTTGGGTACCATAATTCTTTATTTTCTTGGTTTGTTACTGCATGCAAAGCCCAGTAAGTCATATATTAACATTTTATTCCAATACTGTGACATATTTAGTTGTGCTGTATACAGCACTCAGGTTTCTTGGAACTTTATCTCCTTCCATATTCTATTTCTTTTCCAAAATATATTTATGTTAGCTTACTTGAGAATTGGCAGATGGCTGTTTCCTTATGTTTACTAAAATGATATAATTCCATTGTAGGGACATTTTAACTCTTAATGATTACAAGTATGATATCTTCCAGTTTATGCATTTATTTTTTCTTCATTACTTAGCCTCAGTTCTAGCCAAGTGTAAGTGACAGTACATCTTTGTGACAAATATTGAAATAATATGAGAAATAATATGAACAATTCTGATGTACCAGAAAATACTGCCAAATCAAGCAAACACCACCTGCATTTTACTTCCCAAAGGCTTCATTTTAAAGTTGAAGAATCTTTATTCATCTTCTCCTTTGATCTTAGACAAAGAAAAATGCAGGTTCTTGTCCTTCCTCTCTCTCTCTCTCTCCCTTCCTTCTTATCTTCCTTCCTATCTTCCTCCCTCTCTCAGGTGATACTATTTACAGGATTGAGTGTTTTTCCAGTGAAACCAGTCTATCGGGACAACCTGGTCTACCCAAATATGGGACAGAGGATACTGCTTCCGCTTTCACCTTTCAGCCCCAATCCAGGAGCCTTTGCAGGCAGTCGCTTCCAAGACAAACTATTTTTGTGTTAAATTTAAATTTACTAACAAAGAAATAAAGGGAGACTAGTATAGATCTATTTCAAGCTGTTTAGCTCTCCTCAGCTAGCCATACCCTTCTGGGATTTGAACCCGGGCCGCTAGATGTTAATAAATCTGCCTAATATGCAAGCGACACGGGTTCGAATCCCAGAAGGGCATGACTAGCTGATGAGAGCTAAACAGCTTGAAATAGATCTATACTAGTCTCCCTTTATTTCTTTGTCGGTAAATTTAAATTTATTCACAGGATTGTACTTTATAACAGGATTGTATTGTGAATAGCACCACAATTTTCACTATATTTTAAAGTCTGCATTCTTCTAAAGAAAAGCTTCACTGTTGAGAAAACTAAAGTTTTGGATTCATTAGATCTACTGGGGAGAAAAAATAAACTGGGATCTGTTGTGGGCTGCTTTCCTGTATGGTTTTGGAAATGCATGGGTAATTAACAGACTTTTTAAAAAAAAAGTAATTTCTATTCAATAATAAATGATAGATACAAATGATAACAATACCTAAAAGGTTTTAAATTTCACTAATATTTCATGCAATTAAAACATTAAACAGTAATGTGCTAGATCACTCAGTAAATGCAGCAGATACTATGTTCATTAATGGCTCCTGTAAAGCAGAAAATATAATCAAAAGCAACAATGCAAATTCCCAGGAAAAGGAGGGAATCCTAGTGGAAGACAAGAGTCCTTAATGGTGCCTTAATGTAATGCTGAATCATGGCTTTGTATTATGTCTGAAAAGCCTAGTGTGTCAGAAAGAAATCAGTCCATGTACCTTGAAAAAGTAGCAAATTCTATTACAGATAAGTATGATGCATGACCTTGTATAATTTTCTGTCTGTGTCAGACTTAAAAGCAATCTGCAACTGATTCGGGAAAATGTCAAAATCAGCTTGCCCCATTTTGGCAATTCTTGTACGAAAATGTGCAGGCTCTTTGGGAAAGAAAAATATCTTTCACTCAAGCTGGGATACCCACTCTATAGAATTCCCTCTTCAGCCTCTTAAACATTACGAAGAGGCCTCCCTGTGACTTCAAGTGTTTTGTTCCACTGCCAAAGTCTGCATCTCATTCTGACCGGATGCATCCGTTTCTTCTCTTCCTTTGAAAAACAACATGCAGAGCTCTGCAGCCAACAGGATTATATCACTTTATCGCTTAAAAAAAAACACAAGCATACATATAGTCTATGCATGCACCCTCATCACAGTGCCATTCCATTTTGGAATAGGTACAGAAATGAAACTAATAAATAGTAAGCCAAAAAAATTAAAGGCAAGAAATTTGAAAAGAAATGGAAATACATACCTTAATATGTTAAAGTTTGTACCAAAGCTATTTGCTAGACTTCTCCATACATTCTTGCAAACCATTCTTACTCCTTTAACATCTGTCCACTGAACTTATACATGGTCTTTTGTTCTTTAAACTTCTCACTTCTCTCTTCCTGAAGATTTAATCAACTGCATTCACTCAAATGTTCTTGGTTTTTCCTTTCTCTCAATTCACTCACTCGTTCTTTGTAGATGCCTTGTGATTTGATCCTCATTCAGTTTTGTATTTCTTTTATACTGATCAGTAACTTTTGTATTCAGCGATACTTAATTTATCCTATTCCTTACTCGGTGTTGACTAAGTTTTCCATTCATTCCCACACAAGTTACTTACTTACTTCCGTCATAAACTGCTCTTATTACATTGAGCAACCAAACATCAACTCCAAATGTTTGCAAAACATGGCTTTAGTGAAGCCTGTTTATTCTAGCTTTTTCCCCCTTCCTTTCTTGCTCTGCACTTAAGCTCCCTTTAGGTACAACTTAGATACAAATTTCCTTTAGGTACAACTAAAGGAAAAGCCAGGAAAAAATAAAGCCAACAAAAAAGTAGAAATTATAAATATTGTAAAAATGAGCATCAACTTCTCAGTACTACTTTCAGCAAAAAGTTTGTAAACCTGAGCTTTACAAACCAACTTTATATTCTTTCCTTTTACTTTTAACAATCCTGATCTTTAATTCACTCAGAAATTGTGATAGGATTGCTTCTCTCTTCAGTTTTTCTTTTTCCCGTTCCAAAGGTTCCTTTTAGGATTCTTATTCTTCTCCAGCTTATATTATTTAACAGAAAAAAGCAGGAGAAATTGCCTACTTTTCTGTAACACACTTGTTGGGAAGTTAAGGAACTCATACACTCCTTTTTGCAAGCCTTTAACAGAAGCTTGTAGTGTACTTGTCATTTAGACCCAGAACAGATATCATCTGATTCATGAATTATATGCCATTAAGTTCTTGTGAAGTCTTAGTGAGCATGTAGATAAAATTTCTCTGTGATGATCTACCCCTAACCTGCTCTTCTAACAGGAGCAGGAAAGACCAGAATCCAGCCGTCAGCATCCAGTTTTCAAACCCACAAAATAACTTCTTTCAGGTCATTTTGGAAATGGCCAACTGGAAATCTGAATGAAAAGATGAACGTGATAGAATGTGCTGTCATTAACGGAACTTTTCAGCCGAGCAGTTTATGAGAATGCCTCCACTGTTATTCTTACCTCTTATCACGTGATCAGTTCTCTCCCAAAGGAAAAGGGCAAAATTAAGTGCCCCTTTTCAAATCAATGTTTAATTTGGAGTGTTGCTGGACCTTAACTCTCTTTTTTGCTTGGCCAGAGCTTCTGGTGTTTTTTTTTTTTCCAGGTGGCGGACTCCTAGCATTACAGTCAGGGATCACAGTGCAGCTATTCTTTGTCTCTTTAATTGATTTTCTCTGAAAAGAGACAGAAAGGGAACAAATGGAGGACAAAGTAGGCTGAGCTCCTTGTAACATTCTTTGAATAAGAGGGGCATTATGCAATAACAGCCTCATTTGGAAAATCCATTGCCTGACGCAAGATTGAGAGAGAGAGGGAGAATGCAAAAGTTCCAATTTTGGCACACACACAAAAATACGCTTTAGAACCTCAGGCCCAAAGAATGTTGGGGGCTGAAGGACCTGTCCCTTGCCAGGACTATCTATAACTTTTCAGCCACAAACATTTGCATTTCAACACTTTTGCGTTTGGGTTGAACTCCAGTCATGACAATGATGATAATAATAGTAGCTTTGTACATTTGCTCCTTCCAAGAGCATGGCTGCCAGGTTTTGTATAGCTATTATTGCTTTGGTTCACATACCTAAACAGTTAGAGCCACGGATTGGGACACAGTGATAAAATGCTGGGAGCTAGTCCATAACTTGAAAGCAGAGGAAAACAGATTGCTACAGTTGGCACAAGAGAGACAGTAATTTTTCCATGCAGGTGCTTATGCTACTTTAAAAAAAAAGTTTGATCTATACAGGTTGATCTAGAGTTTACTGAGGATATAGAACTACTAAATAGAGAACCTTTTGAACCTTTTGGATTTTCTTTTAAGAAAAACAACAACCAGTAATCATTTCTACAGCCTGAGTTCAATTGGAATTTAACCTTTAAAAATGTTTAAATTGAGCCAGGATTCTCAGGATTACACCATTTCACATAGGAGCCAGTAAAACATTATCTTTCATCAGCCACTACTACTCAGTTTATACTTAAGACAAAGCAACAGGAAAATATGGGACTTGGGGCTTTAATAATCTTTAGTTGCATCCACTGCTGCCAGGAAGCAAAGGGAGCTGAGACATGTATAGGTTTCAGATAGTTGGGGGAAAAGTTTTCTTGCAATATAATTCAGAATTGGTCATTGGAATATCAGATGGGGCAATTGCCTTGGTCCTTTTTAAATCTATACACAAATAAGCATCACTAAATTCAGAAGAATTATGACCAATCTGTTTAAAAGTGTTTTTCAAATTTGGCAACTTTGGAATGTGTTGTGGTCAGGCTAGCTGAGAAATTTTGGAAGTTGAAGTCCACACATCTTAAAGTTGCCAAATTTGAAGAAGATGTGGTCTAAAAACTCTCTGTTCCAATCCATATTTACTGTTCTCAGAACCAAGTGATAAATTTAACATGAAACATTCTTTTTGGGTGACAGTTTTTTTTTGGGGGGGTGGGATATTAAAGAAGGAAGGTAAGCCCATTGGGAGGCTTCACATACTGAGTTTGATGGACAAACAAACAAACCTCACCTTACCCTATTGACTCCATTCTGAAAATATCAGCCCTATAACCCATTCCCTTTCTAGTGTGATTTGAATCCTGCTTTTGGTTAGATTGATTATATTTCATTTGGAATATAAAAACAAACAAACAGTAGCTCTGCAACCAGTTGTCCAAAAAGGAAAGACTGACAATCTTAATACCCAGATCAATCAGCATAAATTTTGTGGGTTATTGTTTATGGGTCTGGAGAGTTTCTTGATTTTTTTAGGCTTTTCATTAAAAAAAAATCTCAGTGAAGCAAACAAAGATCTAGAGTGCTGCAAATCTGTTTTAAAAGCAGATGGTTTTGTTAATTTAAAACTTGTTTGTGATAGTTAATAGAAATCACAGCTTGAAGTAATGCCACTGTGGCTACTGGAAGAAACCGTGGTTCAAAATGGCTTTCTTCAGCTTTTAGAGATTGAGGAAAAATGAAAAAAGAAAGGCCTCTGATAGCAAAATGTTTCCCACTTCAGGACAATGAAATCAGAACTTGGAAAAGTATATTTGATAAAAGTGAAATAGTCTCCATAGAGCCAAAGCACAGTTAACAGTTCTTAAGACCCACAGAAACCTGAATATTATACTGTATTAATATAAAATGCTAAACCGTTTCTAGGCTCTCTTTAATACATATAAAGTGTCAATACTGCAGTCTGAGCCACCTGTTACTATGTATTCAAGCTTAAAGGAGAATTTAATTCAGTTTCCTCTTTGGTGTGATCCCTGCCTTACTTATTTCAAGCCTTACCACCTGGAGGTTTTGCTTTTTAGCTTTTACTTGACTATTGTTTTTGTGCAAGTTCTTATTTTGACATTAGCACTTCTGGGCAAAAAGGTCACTTAACAGTTGTGTATGCACAACTTATTTATGTATGGTTAACTAAACCACACTTAGTAAAATAACACAATTCTCTATGTATGACATACTAATCCATAAACTTGCTCCAAAGGATAAGTTAGTCACACAATTGGAAGATATCATTTAAATGCCATTGGGTCCAGTCTCCTGTTCAATGCAGGAAACCTGTCTGTGAATCATTAGAGCGGCTTTTTCCCAATTTTTGAAATACGGGCAACATTTACTCACCATCATTTTTAGGTACCCATTCTCCAGGATTTCTCAAAGGCTCAGAAAAGTTCAATTAAATAATCAGCCTTCTTTTCAGCTAGCTTTAAAGCTACAGCTCATCTGGGTTTACAGCTTTAAACTCATTCAGAATAAACTTCCATTATCATGTTTTAAATCAGGGGTGTCAAACTCGAGGTGTCACATGACATATCACAAATCCCCCCCCTTTGCTAAACCAGGGGTAGGCATGGCCAACACATGATGCATCCGGCCCTTGGGCTGTGAGTTTGGGCCGTGAGTTTGAAACCCCTGTTTTAAATGGATAGAATTGAAACTCTATGCATTCATCCTGCTCTTCACGGTTTCTTGTGGAACATATATATTTGTTGGAGAGGACTACAATAAAATGGTACTATAGCTCTGCCTTTGTTTTCTTACTGATTTGGATTTTGCCATCTTCACTGAGTAGTAGGTATACATGTAGTCTTCTATCTACGACCACAATTTAGCCCAACATTTCTGTTGCTAAGTGAGACATTTGTTAAGTGAGTTTTGTCCCATTTTACAACTTTTCTTGCCACAGTTAAGTGAATCACTGTAGTTATTAAATTAATAATGTTGTTAAATGAATCTGGTTTCCCCATTGACTTTGCTAGTCAGGTCACCAAAGGGGATCACATGACCCTGGACTACAACAACACAACAAATACGAGTCAGTTGCCAAATGTCTGAATTTTGATCACATGACCAGGGGATGCTGCAATAGTCATAAGTGTGAAAAACCGGTCATAAGTCACTTTTTTCAGTGCTGCTGTAACTTTGAATGGTCACTAAATGAACTGTTCTAAGACAAGGGTTATTTGTACTGGTTATTGTCTATTTCTTTTATTCTGAACATATTTGATAAAGGTCATTTAGACAAAGCCAACCATTGAATCCAGAGCTTCTATAGAATGACAAAACTTGTGTTGCGACCTCACCCAAGCAATAGCCCTCCTGTATTTGTGTGTAACAATGGCACGCACGAAGGACCTATGCTTACACACACGTCATCATTTGCCCCCTTGTTCTTGCTCTACTTTTGTTCTTCACCAACCTCAACTCACTCAGAATATAGGTTTTCTGTGCTTCTTCTACAGCTCGAGATATTTTATCTGTATTCTTCCTTAGTGACTATCCTTCCTCTTCATTCAAATTGCCTCTTCTGCTGTCTTATATTCCTTTTCTTTCTGGAATTGTTTGTGATGGTGCTTTTAATGTTTGCTTTTTTTAGGAGTCCACAATCATCTTATTTTCCCATCAGGTTTCCTGCCATGAAATCAATTTATAATTCTTCTGACTTCTTAAAAGCTACTTTTTGAAGTTCAAGATACTTCTTCAATTAAGTCTTTCCTGTTAGTTATTACAGAACAACCTTTCTCAACTGGAATTCCATGGAATTTAGGGTTCCATGAGAATCAGTTTTGAAAAAAATATCAACATAGCTTACAAACAGTTCATGTTGTATGCTGTAAATATAACAACTTTTATTCAAGAGTTCCTGAAATACTTAAAAGCAAAGTTGAAAAAGGCTGCTCTATCATCAAAAATAGTTAATTCTTTTAGGCCTTTATCCTCTGAAGGAGGAAGTTGTCTACAAGACAAACCTAGAATTTTCTGTAAAAACCATGCTTCTTTATTCCCAGCAGTAATTTGAGACCTTAATACTATAATCATTAATACTATAACCTTTTTGAAAGGGTTTGCAATTTGCTTTTGGAAACTACCGGTACCTTCTGATTCTTCACTTTGATTGGCTGGGGAACAGGAACTATCACCAACAATGGTGATTAATTAATTCATCCACTTAACCCAGATGCTTCCTGCAATACCTTAAAGTTTATTCACTGAGTTTTAGCAGCTGTTGCTTTACTACACTGTGTAACTTGTTCTACTACTTCTGTTCATTTTAAACAATTATATTTTTTTACTTTTACATCTTCTTCTAGGTTTCTGTGATATTGATTACTTTATATTTGCCTTCCTGTACTAAGAACTCCAGCTCTCGTTTGGTTTCTGAAATACCAAAACATTAGCATGTGGGGAACAAAAATCTTGATGAGTCAATATACTTTTAAAGTTTTTTTTCCTACTGAGTGGATTAATTGTCTGCATTACTGCAACATTCCCATTACCTACTACCGTACAATATCTTAACTTTTCAGTTAAGGATTTTTATCTTAGTTAAAGTTTCATTTGAAAGGTCACCATATTTCAGCTGGGCCATTTTTCATCTGCCTTCATGAGGTGTTTATTCTGGGCCATAATTCAGACAATGAATCCAAAATCCAAATCCTGCCAACATGATTTACATAACCAATCATCTCTCCTCTTCTTTCTCTTGCCTTCCCTTATAAATGAAGATCATCGTTCAAGTTTCTGGAGCTTCCTTCCTGGCTCTGCAAAATTTATGGCAATCCACAGTTGGAGTTTGCAATATTTTTGTCCTTTTGTGGATTAGCAGTAAAGAACAAATACGTATGGACTTGATCATCCTTGGTTGTCAAATCCTGATCCATGCCCCAGGCAGGCAGCACACTTCATAAGTACATAGATGAGCCTGATCAGCACTCATCATATCAGTTCTTATATAGTATTCACATATACTGTAGTAGTGAGTCACTCACTACCTTTTGGTTGTCTACTTGCAGGGCACAACTCTTTCTTCTGAGTTCTATAGGAATCAACCATCTTCTGTCCTATATTGTATCTTTTTGTTCCACTCAAGGCCCAGAGCCAACCTCTTCTGCAGAACACACCGAACCACAAATTAGCAAACTACATTTTAACTTAGAACATCCTGCAAATCCATCTACTGATTTCAGGCAAGAGCTCATGGTGCATGCATTGATCTGCTCTTCCTTGGTTGACTGTTCAGCTTCGGTTCCCTGAAATGCTTATATTTCACTTTGCATAAGAATAAAAATACTAGATAGGAAGAAAAACAATTGTACATGCATGTATACAGAGGTGGTTTCCTAACGGTTCGGTCCGGTTCTACTGAACCGTTAGTAACTTACTGGCATGGTTCGGTAGAACCATTAGCAACCTGGGCCCGCCACAACCCCGAGCTGTTTCTTTCGGCGGCTCCATAGGCGCCGCCATCATAGATTTTGCTTCTGTGCATGCACCAGAGGTGGGTTCCTACCAGTTCTAACCGGTTCTTTAGAACCAGTAGTAACTCGGCGATGACGTCATGGAGCCGGTTCCTTCGGGGTCTCCGTGGGCACCACCATTTTGGATTTCTGCATGCACAGAAGCTATTTTTTTATTGCTGTGCACACGTGCGCGAGGTGCGACCCTGAGTGAACCGGCAGCAAAACGATTCACAACCCACCCCTGGCATGCACAGAAGTTTTTTTAAAGCACTGTGCATGCGCCTCCCCTAAGCAAACTGGCAGTAAGAAGATTTAGAACCCACCTCTGCATGTATATAATATATACATATACCCTGAATAAACACACACACACAGGCTGCTATGGTAAAATAGCACACTGCTCCTGAAATAACTTGCTCTCTATGAAAGTTATTTCAGGAGCAGTTGGCTACAATAACCTAACAGCCTGATTATGGTTTTAGTGAGGCTGCTGAAAGAAAAAAACGGATTGAGAACATTAGTAAATGTATTTCTTTTTAAGGTGATGTCACAAGCTTTAAATGGGGTTTTTGGTTGAAATTGGGTACAGCTGTAATAACTGCAAACATTTATTAGCACAGGGCTATTGATCACCACCACCAGTCTCAATCATTATGGAAGTAGCCGGCAAAATGAGAACAGAAAAAAGAATTACATGGGAGCTGTGCATTAAAATTGCTTTATGGCTGACTGTTTTACTTTATTGGGTAAGGTATTGATTTGGGTGTGTGTTTTAAATTTGTAAATGTATCTCACTTTGTATCTAGAGTATAAAATGTTACATTTATTTTCATTTATTTTTGGACCAACTTGTAAATTCTGTTATGTGTTATAATAGTGCAGTTATTAGCCATAATAGGATAACTGGAAATATAGTAGTTTAGAAAATAAACTTAATAAGATTGTGGTTGTGCTTGCACAACATGCTAAATCATAAAGCAATGTTTCTAAACCCTAATGGCAAAACTGAGTATTTTTCCCAACTTGCATAATTTAGCAATTAAAACTTTTTGTAAGGCCACAAGTTTTCCAAGGTGTAATATTCTAAAGCACATTACATTTTTCACTAAATATAGATGACTTGATTTAAAATGCTTTGATTAAATGCTTCCTTTTCCTGTAATTCATACTATTTATAATTTTTCAGCCCTAGAACAAGTAATATATAACGACTTGATTTACTTTGCATTAAACATGGTTTTTCTGCACTTGCATGTTGTATATACACAGCTGTGTTTTTTAAATAAACTCTGTTTAAATTGGTATAATGTAATGCTTAAGATAGTATTGAGTATTTTACAAACTGGGTGGCTTTGCTATGATCCTCATAGAATATTTTCCTAGAAAAATCCATAAATATCTGCTTTTTACTGCTATTTTTTAGAATTAGTTTAAGAATATAGTAGCCTGATTTCTTCTACACAGTTGATTTATGTGTGAAATTGTAAACATCCCTCCTGAAACTTTGAAAAGTAAAGAGCCTGACATTTGCTATATCATGGCTTGTTTCATATGTACTGAATAATCCATCAACCACAGAATGGATTAGAAACCAAACAAACCACATAATGTCCTAATTTGATGTTTAAAGCCTAGGCTTGGTCAGAAAGGGTTAACTCTACTATGAGCTTGGAGCAAATGTCTGTGCAAGTAACAAGATTTTTATCTATACTTCTTTCCCTTGTACTACTTTGAACATCTATGTTACATATAGTTTGAAATTAATTCGACTAAAATATATTTGCCTTCATGAAGAATAACCTCTAGCTATTTTTCTTAATTATGCTTTAACCTCCCCAAACTCTAGATTGCTGGAGTTGTGTTAATAATCACAGGTGTGTGTGTTCAAGTGAAACTCCACAATGCTTTTGTGGTACTGAATGAAGCTGCTTCAGGAGTAGCTGTGACCATAACAGTTATTGGTGTGCTTATTATCATTCTGTCTGGCTTTGGAGCAATTGCTTTATTCAGATCAAACAAAGTCTTGATCAAATTGGTAAGTGCTATTCAAATACATTAAATGCAATACAGAACATGTGTAGTTAATCATGATTTGCTTAATGAATCTCAATGTGGTTAAGATTGAACCTCAGTCTTCTTTGAAGTTGCTAGATGCCATAGCAATATCTCCTTAAGTTCTGATTATTTCACAGATCAGCTCTTAAGGTAGGACTGGACTAAACCCATTGCAGTCCTGAGCTCATATACCTGTATATGGAAACAAGAAATTGTATCCTGGTGTCAAGAAATTAAGCTAGAAATTCTGTATACATAATTGTCCATTACCATTTATATATTTTTATTTGAATTGACTGTAAAAATTGTTCTATTTTGTAAGAAGCTACAATTATGTTAGATGGTTGTATGCCATTTAAATTCAAGTTGTGTTAATGTGTTGGGGAAAACTATCTGATTATGGTGCTTGTTGATTTTAGTGCTAATATGCTCCAAAATATGTTGGCTTGGAAATGTATGCATATAAAGCAGTCATTATATAACCAGAGCCAAGTTTTTGCCATGTATGGTTCTGGTGGCTTGACTTTGGACACAAAGTCCTCTCAGTTTCAACTCTTTCTAATGGTGACTTCATCATTTTGACCTATCTGAGAAGATTAGTGACCGCAATAATGGATGAATGTTGAGTTTGGCTTTGCAGTTGTCCCAAAGTGAGGTTGACATACCAGGCAGCTAAGAATTGGACCTCTGAAAAAGAGAGTTAGGGATGGATATAGAAGGGTAAAAATAACAGTGCTGTGTTCTAAAAAAGCAATTCTGATAAATTGCTGGCTTTTAAACTAAACAGGTCTCTCTCCCTCTGACTAGTTCTCAGGTTTACTGGTGTTGCTCTTGATCACTGAAATCCTAGTTGTTGCCACTGCCTACGCGTGCAGAGTAAAGGTGAGGTGTTTTGAACCAGAAACCTTCTTTCCCAAATAGGTCTTATCTTCAAACTGGAGGGAAGGCAAACCCTTTTGCTTCTTGAGTATTCTGCATTCTCAAGAGGAATGGAGAATTGCTGTAATGGGAACTAATTCTTGATTTCTGCTCTATGTCCAGTACAGCATTCCGAACTTTGCCATTTCCTTAATAAAGGGTGTGTTTTTTTTGTCTTCTCTGTCACTCTAAAATAGAGAAATGGAAAGAGGAAGTGAGTGACAAGATTTATACAATGATTATATGTTAGCCTAATATTGTATGATCAGTTATCTCCCAAATAACTCTGGCAGAGGAGGCAACTGCAATGGAGCATAGCTTGACTTGATGCGTAATTTAATATTCAACTGATAATAGTTTTATGCTCAAAAAATATATAAAATAGAATGGGGGGGTGGCAGTGGCAGTTGGCTGCTTTTTCCTAAATAGTTAAGTACTCCAAAGTTGAAAAGCAATTGACTAGAACAAAGAACCTTACAAGGAACACCACTGCCAATCATGTCAGGATAGTGTTCATAACCGGCAGATAAAAGACAGACATCTTTAACACTATTTGATTTCAGAGGAAGCGATCACCTTCTCTTCAAAATAATTAGTAATACTTGGTTAACCTAAAATATAAAAAGCTTTTCATTGCTATTAGTGATGCAATTTTACAGTATAGTTTTAGAATATAATTAATATGTCAATTGGATTCACAGCAAAAGGTGTATAAACAACTTAGGGTCCATTGTAAGTAACAAAAAAAAAAGATTTTGAAAAGTGTATGTTCTGAATGCCCTAGAATTTCCATTTTCTTTCCTACCCAACAACTAAGGGGAGGGAGGGAGGAGGGAGGGAGTAAATAATATTTAGTAATTTCAATTTTAAGAATATTTTATTCAAGCTTCTTCAGTATTAGAGTATTAAACTCCCAAATGTTTGGGGAGGCAAAACAGAATAATAATTATCTATTAAATCAACTTGCCTCAGCTTAAACGTCCAATACAATCTGTGGAATAGTTAATTTGCTTTATCCTATATCTCCACAGCTACACCAGGCTGTATCCAAAGATTTCATGAGGATTCTGAACAAGTATGATAAGAAAGTGCAGATCACCAAGGGTGTAGATACTCTCCAGGCAGAGGTAAGGAATCTCTCCCCCCCCTCCCAACAAATGAGCCCTAATTTAAGACAAAAATTGGTAGCATGAATTCTCACTTGCATTAGAGGAACAGCTATAGAAATTAAATACTGATTCTAGTAAATAGGCTCAAACCTTTAGAATCGGTGGTGTTGCTGCTTCTTCTTCCGTTTTTGTTGTTTTACAATTTTAAAGTTTGAACTACAGAGTTTGATTACACTGTGCTGATCTGTATTCAGAAGCAGGGTTTATAGAATCTCGCTGGGCTAAACTGGAGCTAACTAGCATGTGGCTCACTGCCCTTGGTCTCAAAGCAGGCTTTCCAACTCAGTTAAAGGTACAATATATTCTGCAGTCAGGTGATTATTGGGTAATGTTCAAATAGAATTGCTCCAACTAAATCACCTCTGTGGATCCCCTCCCTCTGTAGATATGTAGGGAAAACGACATGGGCATCCCTAATATGAATCTGAGTTGCATCTAAGAAAATATATAAGAAAATGAGAGTGTTCCAGAATTCCTTTTGGAATTCTGTCCAAGATGACTGTTCCCCATTTATCTACTATGGATTTCTGGATTATTTACTTACCTGTTGTTGAGGCAATGTAAACCAATATTTTAAATTATCCCAGAAGACATTGTAAATATTTAGTGAGGATGACACCTTTCTTATAGGAAAAACTTGGAATGGTTTACAATTCCAAAATTTAACATTAGTAGGGAAACAAAGAAAGGAAACTACTTTCTATGATCTGCGTTAATTCCATCCTGTCTTCATCTTCCCACTGTCAAGAACGTTAGGAAAGATGTATGGCTAGACTGGGAGCAGAAAATCTCTGCATTTAGTTAAGAAAGTGAAACTACTGATTCATGAGACACTGTATTCTCTATTACCAACTCACATGATTTCCTCCCTACTGTAGTTTCAATGCTGTGGTGCGGAGAACTATACAGACTGGCAAAACACAACCTTTGGACTGCTCTCCTCATCTGTCCCCAAAAGCTGCTGCAAAGTGCCTGTGGAAAGCTGTGTTACTGATCTAAACGAAGATATAGTTGGCATTCATCAGGAGGTAAAACTCCATATTGCCATCATCCCTTTTGTTAAAGAAAGAATGCATTTGAATCTAAAGTGCTTTTAAGTTGCTTACGGTTCTTACTGGGAACATATTGTTAAATGGATTAAGTAAAGAACGTTGTTGTTCAGGATGATTCCTTCCTAGTTGCTATATCTATATAGTGATGATAGAATCTGACTTATGACATATCTTGGTTTTAAGTGGATTATTTTGCCAATTCTCCTACCTGTTCTGATTAGAACTAGTCATTGAGAAAGAAATATAACCATTGTAAAACTGTTCCCTCAATCCCAAAGTAAGCATAACGTCTAACATTTATAGTCTATGCCTGTAGGTTCTCCCTCATTCTCTCTCTAGGCTGTCTAATGGTTTATTATTTTAACCATTGGCTGAATTTAGTTTGATTAGCTTTTAAAAAAACATCCATTGCAGTTATTAGAATGCATTTCCCCTCTTCTTTCTCAGGGCTGTCTTCTAAAACTAAAGACCTGGATTGAAAGAAACATTTCTGCATTAGGAGGACTTGCAGTTCTTGTAGTATTTGGTCAGGTAAGCATAAAAGGCTTAAATAAAAGACTACAGAAATAGCATTTGATGCTTGGTTGGAGACAAATCAGAATGCCCAAACTTTCAAAATAAAAAATATTTGGGATCTTTAATACTGTTTAATACTGTTTCTCTTGTACAGTAGCTCTATCACGCTATTTAGCTAGAGCTAAATGCCATCTAACTGGAATGATCTATTTCATTTTCCTACTCTCCACGTGTCAGAATTAAACCACTTTTTGCATGTTCTGTACTTTCTCATCAGGTAACTGGGATCCTGCTTTGCTATATTCTGCTGAAAATAATAAACGAAGACTATGACCTCATTGAACAGGCTTAAGAAGCCAGCATCCATTTTGTGACTGCAAAATTGAACTGAAATTGAAATACAATGTTTTTTCTTTTTCTTTTTGTCTTGCCAAATACGAAGTGCATCAAATAAAATGTTCTAAAACACAACTGTTGCATTGGTATTCTTCGCTCCTATTATAGTGGCCCCTCTGGATTCTGCCTTGTTAACTAAGGCAATCTATAAATATTTAAGTTGCAAAAATGTTGACATCCTACTTCACATAGGACAATCCCACTCAAATTTCCATGTAGATACAGTAATTCTCTTGTATTCGGTAGGGTATTTATAGGATGACAATCTTTAAAAAGAAATGTGGGTTTAATACACTCAAGACAACTGGACCTGGGGTGTATAATAATTAGCAAGACAACCTGGTTGGTTAGGTAAATGAATGTACAAGTATTGTTTAGCAGGCCACTTACAAGGAACTATGCTAGTCATATAAGTAGCATGGGAAAATGGTAGATAGTAATACACTAAGAAGTAAAGTCAAGCTCACTTCCTGGAAATGTACACTGATATAGCCATGCATTTTTCTTGGAATAAAATAGGAATTTACCTCCTCAAAAATTTCAGCAATGGCAATCTAGCCTACAGCACTTGTGTTTTAGGCTTGGGTCTGCTTAGCTTTCTAGATCAATCAAAGTTCATCAGGTTGCCTAAAATATTTCACTAATGTAAAGACAACCAATAAGCAAAAGAATATTGATACATAATTTATACAGTTTTTAGATAGCACCAACCTAAAGTGATATTTTAATGACAATCTACTCCTTCAAGTACTGGAGTAAATTAATAACCTCCAACTCCAAAAGCCAAGTATAGTGCAATATGTAAATAGTACACAAAGGACATCTAAACCCATTCTTGTAATATAGTGCAGATGTTTAAATTTAGAATAAACATATAGACATTCCTTCTCTTTTGCAGAAACAAGGTCAGCTATCTCCTATATTAATCTCTCTGAAATTAAGCCAGGCTCCTTAAAATGACTTGGCTCATAAATTCCACTTTTGACCTTCAAAGGAAACTGTTTAAAATCACTAGCTCATTTCACTCGTTTTTTTCTCTCTCCTATCATTACTTTTCCTGGTAGAAATTACAAACCCAGATTGTTAGAAAATCTCTCTACTAATGTCCCCCCCAAAAATTGCACCAAAAAACATTTGGGGCTAAAATATTGTCTTACCATTTCTCCTTCCTGGCGATCTGGAAAATATTCATTTGTTATAAGTATTTGAAGGAGTCTGCTGAGAATCTGCTAATCTATCTGCTAATCAACTAGAAGGGTGGGGGAGATCTATTGTTTTGTTAATAGCAACAATTTGAAAATATATGAGTAAAGGAACACTAGAGTAAAACATCTGATTTGTGTATAAGTGAGAGGGAGATATTAAACAAATGTGTTTTTAGAGAAGACAGTCTGAAGAGATTGGTGGTAATCCCATGGACTGTGAACTGCAAACAGAAGTTAATGAAGGTGTGCTAAAGTATGGATTTCTATATTTAGCACCAAAAATCCAGGTGGAATTGTCTGACATTTTAGTTTTCTGAGGAAGAGCCCATTGTGACTGTTTCTAAGAAGGTGATACAATTATGGCTGATGCTGGTAAAGGTGATTTTTGTTAAAACTAGTTTGACTATAGATAGGATTGGGTTGGTGCTTCTGGGTATAGATGCAGATTAGGAATCCATGAGCAAAACTGGAAGTAATTACACTTCTAGCTGTCAAGATTAAGGGCATTTTCCTCTATAAGAATTAGTGGAGCTCTACAATTGCTTAAATCACCAGTCAGGAGTAGCTGGGAAATTACAAACCTGTCAGTGTAATGACCATATTGGATTAAGGCATTTGAACAGATTAGTAAACAGCACATTTATCAGTGCTGATAGATAAGGATGCTACAATTAACAGGAGCCAGCATGGGTTTTTCTTTTTCTCTCCCTCTCCCTCTCTCTGTCCGCCCATCCATCATCTATAATCTCTATCCTATCTATTTCTATCCACTTTATTATTTTTATATACAACAAAGTTGCTAACACACAACTACTACTGCCCCCTCCCCCCTGGCATTTTCCCTCACCTGTGAGGTGAGTTGGACCGAGAGAGCTTTGTTGCCTAAGAAAGTCTCCTTGCTTCTAGCCTGGTGCCTTAACCACTAGACTAGACTGAACAGGTTCTCAAAACAATCCCTTTTGTAAGGGATTTAGTAGATCAGTAGGCATGGGAATTCACTTCTTGGACTTCAGCAAAGCCTTTGACATGGTGCCTTCTAACACTTTCATAAAATATGGAATAGATGATACTATTGGGAGAGGGACTCACTTATTGACTAAATTACTAAACTCTAAAAGCATTTATTAACAGCTCTATTTAAGCTGCAGTGGAATTGCTGAATGGAGTGCCATTGGGCTATCCTGTCCTCAGTTGCTCAATATTTTTATCAATCACCTGGAGTTAAGAGAATACTTGTAAAGTCTGCAGATGACACAACATTGGGTAGAGTGGTGGAAATTTTAAAAGATGTAAACAGTCTTGAACAGTGAGCTGATAGGAATAGGGTGGAAGATATATAAAAGAAAAATGGGTATGAGAAATGTAAGGCACGAATATAGGAAGAGCTTGGTAGTCATATATTATGAAGGGGATCTGAGGTTGACTAGAAATTAAAATTAGCCAGCAGTTTGATGCAGATGCTAAAATGATAAATGCCGCATTAGCAGAAACACAAGAGTCCAGTTTGCTGGAAGAAATTGTATTGTGCTTTAGTCCAGCATTCAGAAATTGTGTCTGATCCTGAGCACCAGGCTTCAATCACACGAAAAACTAGAGAAAATTCGGAGGGGAGTCGTCCAGATGGAAAAAGGTCTGGAAACCAAGCCACAGAATGGGCAAAGGATTGGGGTGTTTTTTAACCTACAGAAAAATGACCAAAGGCAGATATGATCCCTGTCCTGTTCATGTCAGACGCACTGTTTAAGGCGCTTTTGGGTTGAAAGGATTAGCCGGTGACAAGGCAGATATGATTACAATCTTCAAATATTTTAAGGGTCACACAGAAGAGGGAATGGACTTTATTGACTTAAGAGCTAAAACTAACAAAAGTAAAGTACAAGAAAATATGTCCTTAGTTGGATATCAGGAGAAGTATCTTGATAATACAAGCTGGCAGCCAGTGGAAGAGGCTGCTCCATGACATAGTGAGTTCTCTTTTTATTATAAGTCTTTAGAGAGATAATAATCTTTTGCACAATTTGTAAAAACCATCTGTAGAGAACCCTGCACTGAGTATGTGAGTGCATGTGTATGCAAACATTTGAGGACTAGATGAAATATTTGGCCTCTCCCATCTCTGATTCTAAGCATATAAATATGCAAGAGGGCAATAAATATTTCCATTTTCCATTGCTCCATAAGTTATGGAGCAAAATCTTATTAGCCAAATCAACAGGTTGTAAGATTAAAACGTCTCTATTATGACATCCATGGTAACATATTTCCAATATGCACATTCTAGGAAAATATTACACACTTGTTTGGCCTTTATCAATCATTCATGAAAGCCACAAGAAAAACGGATTCTATTTCTTTAATAACTACATTTCAAAGCAATCGTATATCTTTAAATATTAAAATTTGCAGATCCATTTGAAATTCACCCTTGATTTATCTTGATTTATCAGTGATGAAACAGCCTTTTAATTAACAGCTGTTAATTTATTAGTAAATATTCACTGACAAAGTTTTGAAAGATAACTTACTTATACAAAGAATAAAAAAGGTTACAAATCACTAGGCCTTTTAAAAAGTACATTTTCCCTAGTTATTCTGAACTATTGAAGTATTTTCAAAGTCTCCTTGCTTTTTCAAGCTAGTCTGCAATGTCTTTTGCAGTTTTGCTATGTTGGCATCCAAGGCTGCTAATCCATTTTTGAAGTCTTCTTCATCTCTGGATGTGAACGTTGAAAAGGAAGATATAGTCCACTCAGATTTTCCTGACATCCAGTCAAGTGTTGAAAAACTGGAGTCAGAAGCAGAAATTCCAGGGTTCTTCTGCCCATTTCCTTTTTGAGCATAAGAGTGTTTATCAGGCTGAAGTCTGTCTGGATGGTTCAAAATCACATTAGCAGACCCATTAGTTCTTTCTTTTGGCTGCATTTGGAGTCTCTCGCTCTCCAGCTTCTCTATCCTACACAGAGTTTCACATTTGTTTTCAACAGTCATTTTTCGACCAAAGCTACCATAGAATTTATCACAGGTTTTGGTGTTGCTTAGCATTAGAAGCTTGCTTGGCTGCTTAGAGTCACACTCCAGTTTGTGGGGAATCGGGTTCTGCTGTATGACTGTCTTCCTTTCAGCTGCTGTGGCTGGTTTCTGAGGTGGACTGCTACTCAGTGGAATGTAAATAGTCTCATCTAGCTCATGACCCTCTAAAGTACTTAAGCAGCTGTCTGCTTCTGCATCAAGCTTTTGGAAGACAGGAAGATTTCTTGAAGCCACAGTTTCCTCTGCTACCACCTGACTCTCTCGGGCAGGACGCTCATCTGCCCTCACATCCAATACTTCCTTGGGCTCCTTCATCTCACCCTCACTTAAGAGGGGCTCCATGTTGGTCAGAACAGGATCCATTTCTAATTTTTTAAGATAGTTTATTATGGAATCACTTAGAGGGAATGCATCAGGCTGCAACTGTTTCTCGTGAATTTCCAAGAGAGCTTTCGATAGACTGCTGACTTGTCTGGGCTTCATTATATCCCCAGTGAGGTCTGACAGTAGTCTGGACATACTCCCTTGAAGAGCCCTGTAAAGCACAGATGTCAAGACATGATGTCAAAATGAGACAAAGGTGTAAAGGCTTGTACATATCTGAAAATCCAAGGCACAGTCTTAGCACCACTGATTGGGCTCATTTCTGAATGGATATGTATTCCAGTCAGGGTATAATCTAGGATCAGGGCATCTAACTCTAAGTACATTCCACTGAGGAGAATTTTACTTTCTATTTTTTCCCCATCACTGAGGGCTGAAGAAAATGTATTGAGAGATGCCCAGATGGTGATGGAAGTGGTTCTCAAGCATTGTTTTGGTGCTTCATGGTATTGTAATGCAAGAAGTAGATTTTTAACAAAAATATTTTGCACCTTTTTGGAGCTAAAGCACATGAGAGAATTTTTACCCAATACTTTGTGTTTTTTCTGCTGAATCTGGGCCAGGCACTCTAGGGGCAAAAAGCTGCAGGTAAAGGATTTATACTACTCACAATTCTCCCTCTTTCTCATAAAACTCATATAGATTAGTCTATTTATTTATAAATTTTATTTTGTATTTTGTCTCTCCTGTAGGAGTTCCTTATCTAACATCTTAACACCACACCACACTATGCTGATCTTCAAGAAAACAAATTTTAAGGTGGTTAAGAGGTTGAAATTTAAGGTGGACCATGACTAGAAACAAGTTCATAAATTAGTTTATAAACCAGTTATGAAGACATGAAATGTTTCTGTTTTATAAAACAACTAAATAAAGACAATCTGTCCTTTAATCATTTTTGATTATGTATCTCACTATCAGACATAATTAAATCCATTTTCCATTTAATGCACATGCTTCCTTCCACCTTTCTATTAGTCCTCTACAATTGCTAATATTGTAACCTTTAGAATAGGCTTCATTAATAAATCCTCAAAGTTTGAATCAAAATAAAGAACTGTATGCAGGATCACTTCCAGAGAGGATTTTCCATCTAACTGGGGCTACAATGTGCACTGTGAGAGCCTTGGAGTATTATAACTCCACCTGACAGCATTAAGTAATATACCTCTATTGGAAATAAAATAGGGACTAAAATCCACAATGTAATAGTATTAATATACACTATTATTACAAAAGTTTTCTCTTTTTCTCAATAAATCAGGTTTCAATTTTCTGCATGAATCACTGCCACCACCTTGTGGCTGACTATTATACTGAAAATTCATATATTAGTAAAATAAGTAGTATTTCTCATCCTCTACCAATAATTCTAAGATATTGTTCAAGTGTGAAATAAAGAAATCAAATATTATTCCATTTGGTAGCTTTTCCTTCCCCCAATCTACATTTATTGAGGTTTTCAATGTTTTTTCAAAAATGCATTTCTCAATTTATTGTTCTAAATCTCTGTACAATTTTACTAACTGCATTTGAAACACTAAGAGAAATAAACAAGGTTAACAGTACCAGGTCAATTCACGCAGTCTATTCACTTCTGCATCTCGCTGACGCAATGTTATGCCCAAAATCTGGTTTTCTTTCTCAGCGGCTTCTAATCTGTACTGGAAAGTCTTCACATTGGTCAACATTTCATCTGCTTCTAGAATATAAAATGAAATTTAATTTTCATGATAAATGCACAAAGTGTGGGGGGGGGGGGGGGGGGGGGGGGGGGGGGGGGGGGG
>JANHFT010005866.1:255743-266147 GCA_032467955.1 Pseudoxenodon macrops | reverse complement strand
ACCTTTTAAGTTGCATTACTGAAATAAATGAACTTTTGCACGATATTCTAATTTTTCGAGTTTCACCTGTATATTTTATAAACAACATATAGCAAAATCAGAAAAAATGTGAATAGGGATAGGATGTTGGATAGTCCCCAATTTTAAGGCACTGTGCTATTCTAACTCTAGAAGATATTTCTCTATAGGAAGTGCACCAAGACTTGGCTTCTTGAATGCCAGCTGGTAAGCAAAGCTTAAATATGTCTCTCAGGAGCACTGAAGGAAAAGCATTACAAAATAGTTGGAGAAGCAGATGGTCCACAAGACCACTTGTTAAGTATGCATACAGACAAGTAATGAGCTATTTAGCAGATTGCATGATTAAAATGCCACCCACTACCTCTGTCTAGAAAAAGGTGGGAAAGTCCATGTACCTTCTTACTCAACTGTACTGTGAAAGAAACATATCATTGTAAAGATATCCAAGAAAAAAAATTAAGCGTGTCCCAGTTGAGAAAGTATAGTGAAAGAGTTAGGCAAATAAAGTTAAATAGATATATGCTGCTGTCCCTTAAGATGTGATTTACCTGATGGAGAACCAAATTATTCATTATTTTTCAGTGCTGCCATTAACAACTCAAGAGTCATCACTCTTGCCTATCAACAAATCCATGATAATTTATATAAGACCCATTGGAGTGAATCAACCTACCCTTGCTCAATGTTTCCTTATAAAGTTTAAAAATAGCAGAGGCTTCCAGTTGGTAATGAAAAGGCAACCACATGAATTCCCCAAATTGTAGTAGTTGTAGCAACAGCCAAAAGGACAGCATGCTCATGGAGAAAAGAAAACAATTCCATTCCAACTAAAACTGGAATAAGAAGGCTACATATTTTATTGATTATAGCTTACAGAAGGTTTGGCATGAACTGGCAGCCTTCCCCAACCTAAATGCCCTCCAGATATGTAGAATTTCCAGAATTCTCAGCAATGGCCAGGATGAATGGGAATTCTGGAAGCACATGCATTCTTTTGTCAGTAATTACTGAAGTTCATTCTTATTTTTCCAGCCAGCATGCTGGGCCCACTTTGATATCTGGACTACTAGGATGAGTTTCCATCATCTTAATGAGGCTAGTAGTTGGGCTAGGACTAAACTCAAAGTTCTGTAGAAAGTCAGCAGAAGAATGAAATATTTTGGGAAATATTAAAAAGGCAGAATATTATATTTCCCTAATGGAGAAAATGGGCTTTTAAAAAAAACAGAAAACAGACTCAGTCTTTCTTAATGCCCCCCAGCAGATATTTTGTGCCCATTAAGAACGATTGGGCCAGCCTATTCAGAAACCAGCCCGTTTCCCTGCCCCAAGCAGAAACTAAGGAGGCCACCTTTTAGAAATGCAGATTTGGTAATCCATTCAGAAAGACTGGGTCAAGACAGAAGCTCAGATAAACAATAAGCCAGATGTTGACCAAATTAGCTCAGACAAGCACCTAGGATTTACATCTCCTCTTTTGCCTATAGAGCTAGCTATGACCCCTACATAACCCCTACATGACCCCATAGGAATCTGACAACAGCCCATAGAATATTAAAGGACATGTTTTGGCACCGGAACAGGAAGCTCAAATACAAAGCTCAAATACAAAGCCCAAAGTAGGTATAACACCACACACACACACACCCACACAACCTCAACTCCATTTTGTCAGCTGCACCAGAACCACAAACCCATGTGGTTCTGCTTCATCAATAAACCATTTTTGCAATCAGCCTCCATGTTTCCAGTGTCTTTCTCCCAGCTTGGAACTGAACCAGGTGGATATTTCTTCCTACCGTTCCTTATCACCTTTGTGGAATGACAGTGTCCGAAACCCTAACAAGTCATAAAATGGACCTGCCTCAATACTTTATTGCACTGATGACTCCGTATTATACAGTAAACCATTATTTCTATTTACTGCCATTAAGGAATTCAAAAGGTTGAATGACAAAAGTCAGCATTTGTATCAAACTTATTCCCAACTTGGGTAAGTGTGACCATCAGATGCCCATAGCAATATAGGGCGAAGCAAATAGAGTAAGTATGGAAAAGAAATCATGCTTTCCAGATGCCTTAGATCGAAACAAACAGAGTGAACGAGAGGTCAAGAAAATGTTATCCCTCCAGGGCAAAAGTGATGCTTTATATAGTCAGAAGCAAACAACATTAAAAAAAACAACGCTATTACCTAAATAAGGAACAGAGGGAAATTGTATCTCTCACCCCAAACAGAATTGCTTATAGTCCTTTATATAGAGTGGGTAGGAAAATACAGATTGTTCTGTTTAATATAGAACAATGGCTTTCATAATGGCTTCCTAGTTTCTTTTTTCTGTAGTAAAACTATTTCCTCAGAAGCTCCTGGATTCTTATGACTGTCAAATTTCAATCCTGACAACTGGGGCCCCTCCCCACTTGTTCTAATTAGTTTCTAGTATTCAGGCTAATGAACCCCTCTAGGTAACCAGTCCGTTCAGGGGATCAAAACTTACCTGTGCATTCTGTTCCTATGTCATCTCGCATCAAGCGATAATTAATGCTGTACATGTCACTGGGGGAAAGCCCTGCTCTTTTTTCTATATTTGCTGGGATGAAGAATTAGGGGCTCCGACTTTATCAATTTAATAAGCAAGGTATATTTACACTAGAGGGAGCAATAGCACCATCCCTTCCTCACTGCTGCTTAGCTACCCATCAGTTGCATGGCAACATTGCAAAGCGGGGAATATATAAAAGAACAATTCAGATTAAATGCTTTTGGTCTTTTATATAGTAAAGTTGCCCTAATGATTTATGCTAACTATTAGTATATTATTCAAGTCAAAGCTGAACATGCTGTGAACCCTGAGCAAGCTTGGCAACGCTACTGGATTGGCTGCAGGAAAGATTCTCCCCCGCTCCTCATCTCCCTTGAAATAATTTTATAAGGATGTTTGGGGTTGTTGGTTTTTGTGGAATCGATTGCAAAGTGGATATGCTTCAAAGACTCTTAATGGCAAGCATCTGAAGAAAATATGGGTAAGTGGACTCAATCTTTATTTTAAACATTTTAGGAGAGTGGGAGGTATCACACGGACCAAATTCCTATAGATAGCCATGCCCTAAAAACAATTTAATTCTTCTGTTTGACCTATCTAGTCCATTGAAGGGGTCCCTTTATATGTAAAATAGCTCCCTTTAGTCGGTGTCTAACAGAACTGGAGGGTACTTGGTTAACCTAAGTTATCAGGTACTGCCTATAGCTTTAATACTTAAATAGAAAAGGAGAAAAAATTGGCAAGTGGAGCGTGAGATAATCTGCAACTGCTAGTACTCTTTTTTTGGGTCCAGCTTTCAAGATGTACGAGCCATTTCATCTTCTCCATCTGGTCATCCTTCTTATCAACTCATTGACTGAAAACCTCATTTGGAATGCTAATACTTCATACGGCTAATGAAGTGTCCAACCTTCATAGAGATTAAATAATTTATTTTTAAAGGATGAAATTTTAAAACATCCAGAAAGTGAAGCTTAGAAATTTAAAATCCAAAATGACTCTCTGGGACAGATTTTAAATTCCTCTCTCTTAGAAATATAAGCAGTGCCTGTTAATCTAGCAAGCCCAGGTATGAAGAACCACTGTTCTTCAGAGTATTGCTTAATGGAGTATCTCAGTATCCCTCATTATTAGACAGGCTTGCTAGGACTTGTTGGGGTGGGGGATTGAATAGCTGTCCACCTTTGATCTAGCCAGTTTTTAGAGATAAGATAGCTATCTATTTAAGGGATAACATTTAAAAAAGGGATCTTTTTTTGGGGGGGTATCATTTCCCAAAACATTAGAACCTAAAATAATCTATATAGAGCTGTCAAGAAATAGTCAATTCTTTTACTTGCTGGAGTTTATTACTAGATATGATAAAACGCCACATTTAGAACATGTTAAACGGCATTAGACAATTTTGTGGATAGGGAGATCACTGCTATTAATTTTGATGACAGCAGACTAACTCCAGAATCAAAGAGATTAAAAATCAGTTGCTTCAGAGCAACAATGCAAAGGGGCTATCATATCGGTCTATGTTGATGAGCTTCTTGATATATGTATAAATTTGGTCACTATATGGCCACAAAATCTGGGCCAAGTAATCCTTTGGCCTAATGTTTTAGGACTCTTATATTCTTATGTTACTCAAGATTCATTAGTTCTGACTAGTAATTTTTTCCAGGATCTGAAACAAAATTATTTTTCCTTATCTGCTACTTGATCTTTATAAACGGAGATGCCAAGGACTGATTTTGAAATACTCAATGTTAAAAATCTTTTGCTTCATTCTTGAGCAATAGCTATTCCATTAAACCACTGGGCAGTAAGCTACTATGAAAACCAGGCGGCCAGATTATCTTTTAAACCTCAACATATAATCTTATGCATATTTACTCAGAAGTAAATTCACTGAGCTCAGTGGGATTTACTTCCTTCTGTGTAGAAGAATCCAGCATAAATAAATCTCCCCCTCAATTATTTGTAAAAAAAAAAAAATCTAATGATTTAAAATGCCTAACTATTTTAAAGTGGGTAGATAATTATCCACAATAGTTTTGACTTGGCAAATGTTTAAGGAGCAAATCTTGCAATGCTAAATTCAGTGATCTGAGCACATTACTTATTAAAGATACAGTATATTTTTCTTTTTCAACTCAGTATTTTCAGGAGTTTTTGTTCATATTCAATTACCATAGCAGATAACTTTTTTCATTTTTAAACTTTATTTAAAAAGCAAAAGAGTAAATAATTCCCCTTACAACATTTGTACACATACATGCAGACATATATATTAATCAAAGCTTGCTTTCATAGAGAAACAGATGGAAAATGGGAAATTAAAACAAAATTTAATTTCTAAATGGTCCTCATATTGGTACTTCTAGCTGCAAAATGTTTATAGAAAGTAAGTTCTTTGAAGCTTTATATAATTTGATGAACTGTTATTTTACAATCTTGTGGCATATTTATTTTTTTAATAATAATAAACACCTATTATCCACTTCTCCTTTTAACTTCCAGAATATTAGAAAGAAAAAAATATCCATCAACCCAACATGTTTTCCACTATAGCAGACACCATATTATCTGAACCAATACTGTATTTAGCTCCAGATCTCTGTTAGTTAAAACCTCCATTTTCTTCATGAAATGCATGCATCCTGCAACAGGAAGGTCTATTTCAAGAGATGTATCTAATATGCACAAAATAATATTTTGTTAAATTAATCATGCTTCTCAATCTTTGGCAATGGGAATATACAGATATCTAAATGGTCTTGACATATGTGGAAAAAGCCAGGAACAGATTGTGAAGCAGCCACTTACACTTTGCAAATAATTCAAAGGGAAGTGCTTTGTTTGTGAAGCACTTCCTTCAAATATTTTGTATTGTTCTACTGGGCACCATTTCTTCATTCCAAACAAAGGTGTGTGTCACAAGCCATGATGTCCCCAAAGTGAGGAAAGAGGATTGTGATGTCATTGGGTATCATGACCGCTAACACAAGTTCATAATTTGTATAACAGGTGATGATGTCAGAATGCTTATATCATGCCTTCCCCCAGATTGCCTTAAAGGCACGGGTGTCAAACTCAACATGTCATGTTTCCATCATCCATTTTGCAACATTTTCCCCATTCGTGGAGCTGAGGTGGGCATGGCTTGCGCTAGGGGTGGGTTCCAGATATTTTTGCTGCCGGTTCGCTCAGGGTTGCGCAGAGTGTGTGCACGTGAACCACATGCGTGCAGCAATCAAAAACTAGCTTCTGCACATGCACAGAAGCAAAATCCAAGATGGCGGCACCCACCGAGATACCGATGGGATCGGCTCCGTGACATCATTGCCAAGTTACTACCGGTTCTATATAACCAAATAGAACCGGTAGGAACCCACCTCTGGCCTGCACGTGATGCATCTGGCCTGCAGGCTGCCAGTTTGACACCCCTGCCTTAAGGGTTCCTACCACTAATTATTTTGCAAAACAAACAGTTAAACCTCTAGTACTACAGGGAGTTATAAAAGAGCTCCTATCTCTGTGTTAAAAATGAACTTGCCATTATGCACTGCTTGACAGATAATATTTATGGTGCAAATTCTTAGCACAAATTCATAATTTAATCCTATTAATGAACTCCTATGAGATTAACATAGTGGACAATCCAGCTATAATTTGTCCTCCAGTTTGTTCTCATCAGCTGAGGAACACATAAGCAGTGTCTTTACTGCTTAGCAAGTGCAGTTCAGATAGGACTTCAGGTGATCCTGCTTTTATCACCAGCATATGAGGATATTATCACAGGAAAAGCATAGTATGTTAAGTTGTAGTAGCTGTTGCTCCATTTTTAAATAGAGTGCACTGCAGTAATCTGAGAATAAAAAGCTTTTTTTTTAAAAAAAAGCTATGATTGGATCTGAGAGAAAAGGTTTTCAGCAGGTTTGAGAGTTACAGCTGGAACAATAAAAGTTGTTATCCTAATGAATAGTTTAAACTTAGGGATTCTTTGGGTTTAAGTCAGGAAGAAGGTGTAGTTCTGACAGCTGTTTCAGATAATGTTGAGGAGGTCTCTCTGCCTCATTACTTACATAGCTATATATCTGTGCTGCAGAAGTATAATCTGCTTGGTGTTAAGGCAGAAAATTAGAAAAATGAATGTAGTTATTCTTACGCTAAAGATCATTTTCCAGGCTTGAATTAGCAATTGTCCAACAATCTTTAAGAGGTTTAGAATTTCACTGATGGAAGACAATGGTATTATTTAGTGTTGTCACCCTTCTGTTTTGAAACTGAATTGATGTTTTTTGGCATTTCCCTGCCTGAAATATGGGAATCCATAATTACCCATGTATCTACTTATCTGATCACTTCCCAGAGGATTATTGTCTTGATGTAGTGGGAGGATTCAACAACTCCAGTTAATGCTGAGAATAATGCCAGTGGAAATTTCTAGTAGGATTCCTCCTTGCTGAAGGTAGGAAGAGAGAGGAGCTAAGGATAGGCCACAGTGAAGTTGAGGTCACGGGTGAGGGAATCAACCATTTAGAAAAAGAAACTCCAAAATAAAACTCGGAAGAGGGCAGTGGTGAAATACTTCTGTATAGCTGCCAAGAGGTTTATAGATATGATCCAAATATTTTGTTCAGTTTGGGTTCTGGATGATGAGACACATCTTTTGGATGGCTCTCTTCTGGCTACTGAAGAAGAATGTAAAAAGATTCATGAGTATATTTAGAGAAAATATAAACCTCCAGGCCAAATATGCAAGGAGGTTTGGTCACAGATGGTATCAATATATATAAAAACAAACACTATTGGAGTATGGAACAGTTAAAATAAAAAAGAAGGAAAACCACGAATTATTGAAATTAAACGAGAGCATGTTTTAATTGTTTAAGGAATAAGCGAACATAAGTAGACTGGAATGGGCCACCATAAATCAAACGATTGTGGTACACTGGTTGAGGTATGGGACTACACAAAGGAATGGAATGATAATGCTACTAAAAACCAACAACAACCATAATGTGCTTGGCTTTAACCTAGTAGACAAGCGGCCCTCAACCTTTTGGGCACCAGAGACCAGTATCATGGAGAGAGGTTTGTCCGCGAGCTGGACGGGGCATGGTTTTGCATAGTGCCTGCTGCATCCTATGTATGGGATAGCCCAGTTGTCTGTGCAGCCCGGTTGCTGGCATGTCGTGGATCAGTGCCGGTCTGTGGACCGGAGGTTATGGACCTCTGTAGTAGATGACAGGATCATATCTATTAGATTGTATGGATTTCCACCAGACTGTGTACCCTTTATAATTATTCAGAAGAAGTGATCCAAACCTAGAGTAAGAGCAAGGCCTGTCTGCTATTTGTTAAGGAAGGCCAACCATATTTCAGACTGAGATATGAGTCTGAAACACCGCCCCCCCCTAAAGATTAAGTTAAGGAAATGTAGTCATTAAAGTTAAGAGACATTCAGCGTGCCCTTTTTCCCCACAGAAGACTAAAAATCTACCAAAGAGTTATATTAATTCCAAATGCAAGCAAAGGTTTGTATAACATTTACAAAGAATAGGCATCCGTTCAGATAACAGGGCCAAATTGGCCATTTCAGAAAAGGCAGAGGGATGTTTAATCAGGTAGCACCTCACAGGGCTGTTATGGGGGGAAAAGGGTGATGGGAACAGGATGTTTGCCGCCTTGAATTATAGAAAACAAAGGCAGTTCCAAAGATGCTTTTTCAACAGGCAACTGGACTTTATTTTTCCTTGAAGATGTTTTGCTTCTCATCCAAGCTTCTTGGATAAGGAGCGAAACATCTTCAAGGAAAAAGTCCAGTTGCCTCTTGAAAAAGCACCTGTGGGGCAGCCATGACCTGGATGACTGAGAATCTCCATAGACAAAAATAAAGGCAGTCTGACCTAAGCATAGTACATAAAATTGTCTGCTGCAACGTCCTACCTGTCTATGACTACTTCAGCTTCAACCGTAATAATAGATGAGCAAATAATAGATTCAAAAGTAAACCGCTCCAAGGTAAACCGCTTCAAACTTGATTGCAGAAAATACGACTTCAGCAACAGAGTGGTCAATGCCTGGAATGCTCTACCTGACTCCGTTGTTACATCCTCAACCTTAAACTGTCTACTGTCGACCTCACTCCATTCCTAAGAGGTCTGTAAGGAGGCATGCATAAGTGCACCAGCATGCCTACTGTCCCTGTCCTAATGTCCCCATGTATTCATAAAATATCATGTACCATAACCATGTTTATAGATTTCATGTATTCACAATCATGTTTATACTTTTTCTGATATGCTTGACAAAATAAATAAATAAAAAGCAGTCATCTACGGAGATTCTCAACCATCCGAGGTCAAGGTTGTCCCAAAGACAATTAGACTTTCTTGGTAATTTTTTGTTCCCTTGAAAATGTTTTGCTTCTCATCCACGAAGCTTCTTCAGTTCACATGAGAAGTGAAACATTTTTAAGAAGAAGAAAACAACAACAACAACTCAAGAAAGTCCAGTTGCCTTTTGGAAAAGCCTCTTTAGAAATTGAGAGGCAATCCCGGTTAGTCCAACAGTTCTTGCACATGGCTAACCTCAATGTTGAGATGGCCAGTTTGAGACCTGGGCCCTTAAGCTGTGGAAAAGCAGCTCCTTGCGGTGGTGGTTTAAATGCCATCAAGGTTAGAAAATATCTGTCATTTCCATTCAAGGTGAAATCAATAGCAGGATGAGGCTCGCAAAGGAAGAGCGGAGAGCTTTGTATGCAGAAACGTCAAGTCCTGGTTGGAACTGAAGTGCTGTTCACTTGAATGCAGTCTCCTGCTTTTATTCTGCCTAAGCGACATAAAAAGAGAGCAAAGCCCACTCCCTTCTAGCACTGATGATGTTGCCTAGTTGGGTCATGAAACGTCTGCAAGAAAAGAACCCAGCTCAGAGAGCACCAAGGACCCCACAGTCCTCCTCCTCCTTCTCCTCCTCATCCCTTCTAGCACTGATGATGTCGCCTAGATGGGTCATGAAACGTCTGCAAGAAAACAGCCAAGTTCAGAGAGCACCAAGGACCCCTCAGGTCAACCTTGAGTTACAAATATTCTCCTTCGTGTATTTCTTTTTCTTAATCCTGAATTTCCAAGAATGTCATTTTGACGGATATCCTTGACTTCCAACTTTGTGAAATCTCTTCCCATGATCTCTGCCTTGCTTTTAAAACACCTTTGTAGTTTGCGGCCCCACACTTGGTGGGAAGAGAAGGAGGCTCTTGAAAGCAAACTTGATTTTTTTGCATCCAGATAAGTAGATATTGCATCAACGCCGTCTCTGTGGCTTCTCTTTCAAGTCTATTTACACAGTCACTGTACTTGCTGTCGGAAAGCTTTTCATATTCAGGTGTGGATTGCTTTTAAGATTGCGATGGGGTGGGGCCTTGTGCGTATAGACTGAGTTGTATGTCATTCAAGGAGATATTAAGCACTCTTCCAATTTAATGTGGTGAAACCAGAAGTGGAGTAGCTACAATTGCTTTCTTCTTTCCATGATTTTATCCTGCCACTGTTTGGTAAGAAATGTTCCTTAAGCTTGTTGTCTTAAGCAAAAAGTAGAATAGACCCATGGACACTTGACTTGAGTTTCTACCCTTGCTTTGTCTAGAGGAGTTCCATTGTGGTTGCATGCTGTATTGCTTGCAATAAGTTGGATTTCATTCCTTTTTTTTGAAGACCACAGATGGTCTTCAAAAGACCAGCAACTGGCCTTTGCTGGGGGTTTTTCCCCTCTTCACTTCTAATCTTCTTCTTCTTCTTCTTCTTCTTCTTCTTCTTCTTCTTCTTCTTCTTCTTCTTCTTCTTCT
>JANHFT010005866.1:193868-225766 GCA_032467955.1 Pseudoxenodon macrops | reverse complement strand
TTGTGTGCTTTATTATCCCCTTTTTTGTTTGTTCTATCTTGTACATTACCCTCAATTAGTATGAGTTGACTGGCTCAGAAATCAGATTTTTAAATAAATACATAACATTTACTGGAGCATTTTCTTGCTCCCAAGGTATGTTATTGGAACCAGGAAAAAGGAGGTGGCCATAGCTTAATTGTGATTGTCTGACTTGCAGAAATGGCAAGAGGAGAGCTATGTGACAAAAAGACAGGAGTCTTTATCAGATGCCAAGAATGCCTAGAATACAGAGACTCCACTCCATAGAGATAGAGTGGCTAGAGTGGCTCTAGCATCTAAAAGTGTATGCTTTTAAAAATATTTATTTGCCAGATGGTGTTACCAAAGTCCTTCTAATTACTTGCAGAATATTTGTTTATCTTGGTCCTACTCCACTTATTAATATGGTAATATGTTGTGTTCCTTTTGTATGTGTGTATCTTTGAGTCAGTGCCTGGGGCCTGCCTGAAGTAGTCCCTGCAGTTTTCTTGGAAGATTTTCAGAAGTGCTTTTACCCTAACCCTTTTCCTAGGGCTGAGATAAAGTGACTGGCCCATGTCACTCAACTGGCTTTGTGCCTAAAAAAGGGCAGATCTCTGATTTCTACCAGGAACCTTAACCACTATACCAAACTAACCCTCAATATGTAATACGTCCAGCAATCAAGTATATTCCACTGGTATGTTCACCAATGAATATTGATGGTTCATGCGATCTTGTCTTTAACAGAGGTCACCATTCTGCAAGGAAGATCTGAGAACCAAACTGAAGGAGCAGCTGTGGCTGTTCTATAGTTTGTCAGATCCTCAGGTAATTAAAAATTGAAATAGGCGTGACAACTTGATGATATGTTATCCTGCCTATGTCCATTTTTGACTCTGACAGATTTATGGAGTCCCCTTTGCTGCTCCTTGAACCTTTTAATGAGTGATAGTAACTAATGATGCTGGGCCACTTTGCATGCAGAGCATGTTTTCTCTCACCAAAGCAGTTCTACTGGATGTCAAGCTTTCCCATCATCTTCCATCTGACGCTACTCTGAAAAAGAGATATCAGAGGTTTTCTGTATGCAAAGCACCAATGTCATAGGCTCAGCTGAGTATGGACAATTGGGAAACATAAGCATATTTAAGGCAGAAGAACATTGGTGGAAGAGCAGATGACATTGGTAACAAAAACACCCACATGCCTTGGCAGCAGTTGTAAAACAAAAACAAATATATCGCACAAGCAGGCTGCTATTACCTTGAGACTAATATGCTGTCAAATGCCTAGGTAGTTAGGAAAGACCTAACAACACCGGGTGATAAATTAGCATTGAATGATCATGATATTACAGAGACCATGAATATCATAGTAGTAATATTTATAGTACATTACAATATGGTACAGTAGGGGCTGCCTAGATTTTATTCTTTTAGTAAATTTATACCAGAGGTGAGTTCCTATTGGTACTATCCGGTCCTATAGAGTAGGTAGTAACTCCATGATGACATCATGGAGCCGGTTCTGTTGGTAACTCCATGGGTGCTGCCATCTTGAATTTTGCTTCTGCGCATGCACAGTTTTTGACTGCTGCATGTGTGCTCGCTCACGCACTTTTCACGCATGCTGGAGGCACGACCCTGAGCGAACCAGCAGTAAGAAGATTCAAAACCCACCTCTGATTTATACTATAGACCACCTTTCTCATACATATGACTCTGGGCGGGTCACAATTAAAATGGAATTAAAACAGTAAAAGACAGCCAGAGTTAAAAAATAAAAATAACATAAAAATAGCAACCAAGAAGACTCTCACTCAAGCAAGCCATGACACAGGCTCACTCATACTTTTCAGGACCCCAGGCTCAATGGCAACGCCAGATTTTTAGTGTCCTATGAAAGGCCAGCAAGGTTGGAACAGGTCTAATTTCTGGACGGATAGTATTCCAGTGTTGGCTTTCTTAGATGGACCAGATAGGAAACAGATAAGAGAAGCTAATTTTGCTTTATTTTAAGGCCACATTAACAGAATCTTGCAAGTCTTGAAAGTACAAATCTCCCACTGTCTCTTTTTACAGTCTGATAAATTATGTCAGATTTTCTTTCTCTGCCTGTAATAAAGCTGTGGACTCCCCCTTTTATCTGATTGTTCCCTAAGCAGCATCTCTTTCCATGTCCCTCAAGCTCATTCCTACATAATGTTTCATCCAGAGGGCGATCTCTCTCCCAGACAGGATTTTGAGCAGGCCTCTCTTGCAGATCTAACAGGACAAGTAGATACTATTAGGGGAGAAATGGTCCCATAAGTAATCTGGCCCCAAGCCGTGCGAGACTTTAAAGGGATCCACCAGCACTTTCAATTGCCTCCACAAACATACCAGTGACCAATATAGCCCATGGAGCAGAGGTGTCCCATGTGCTGAATGACTGGCACACACATAGCTTCATGATTGAAATGGCATACAGGACGATTGTCTGAATAAATAAATGAATGAACAAATTAAATAAAATGTTTATTGTACAGATTCATTTATGCAGAAATCACAAACTATCCCTGACTTGTCTCTCTCCCAGAGTTCTGAAATCTGGTGCCATAAGTACTTCGCAAGATACTTGAGTATGTATGAAACCCTACTCTTCAGATCTCTAATGGAGAAATTTCTTATTCTTGGCTTGTGTGACTTCCTCTAAGTTGATTTGATATGCCTCTCTCTTTGTGTGCACTTCTGAAGCATTGTGATGCATGTACACAAACAGAGAGACAGCCAGGAGTAGCTGATAAAAACAGCTTCCCAAATCTGGAAAAAAAGGTGGCTGTTTTAATTGATTTCCTTTGTAAGCCCTCTCATATATTGTGAACAGCCTCTTTCATACAGCCAGATTATCTACAATGTAAGTTTTGCTTTGTATTCCTTGCTTCTATCAGGTTAGATTCTATGCTGATTTTATTCTTGTATTTGGTTCCGCTGAGTCAGGGCTTGATTCAACTATGATTTGTTGGTCAAATTGTCTGGTTAATGTATTGTGAAGCCATAAGACATGCTTTACAAATCAGAATTACTAATTCTAATATTAATTACTAAAATAAACCACATTATGGCTTTTTAAGTCTGCATATAGATATTTTAAAAATAAACTGATTAAATCTGAACAGGTCACTCCCATTTTTAATAAGTTGTTAATTCTCTAAAAATAATATTTATTCATTTGAGCTCTTAGAGTACTTTTATGTGAGTCTAATATTATTAATGCCAATATTGTTTCCACTGAAATAAGAGTTTGTAGGAAAATTGGTACTAGTATTTCATCAGTTTCTTCTTGAAAACAGAAAAGTATTTTGTCTTAAGTTTAATATTTGTAACAGAAAATGCCAGAATAACACGATACAAGTGCAAAAATGCCAAGAAAAGGAATTATTTGATCAGTGCAATGTAAGATGTGTTTCATTTCTCTGACGATTGTTATGTGACTGTAGAAAGCTTTATGATCAGGCATTATTTTGAATGACAGAATGGAAAAACATTCTCTTTTTTTAATAAACAGACATGAATTGTTTTCTTTTAACTATTTTCTTCTTTCTTTCTTTTTTTTTGGGTTACCAGTCATTAAAGTTCAGGGTTATAATTTTACTGATATTATTCATATAGGAACAAGTGATTGGCAGTTCTATTACTAAATAAGTTGGAAAAGAATGATTGGCAAGGGGTTGAGCTGTTTGATCAATACAGCTTCTTGAAATTGTGTCTGTTGAGAAGGATTCCTTGAGGCTGAAGAACTCCGAAGCTCTTAATAAGTCATAGATGTTGATTCAATACAGTGATTGTCTCTGGTGGTGGGTCCTGCACTTCAGGATGTCTTGATTTCTGTGCTTTCAGACTTTGTAATTGATCAGGTCAGCTTTCATGATATGTGCTAATCAATGAGTCTGAGGTCCAGAAGAGACAGTAATATTTTGGTTATGAATCTTTGTGTCAACTTTAACATTATTGCAGCCTTCTCTGCCTGCATTGCAAATCAGATGCAGATGCGTACGGCACATTGATAAATAGAGTTGAAACCTTCAATGATTTGTTTCCTGTCAGATGGGCACTGAGCTCAGTAACAATCTGCCGACATCTCCACTGAATTAAAGGCCATGCAGACACTACGATGCTTCCTTGTCTGTTAAGGTGGTAGAAAGCAGCCACAGAGGGTGGAATGCAGAGGACCGTGCACCAAATGTCCTTCCCTCTCTTACCTGCAAAGCTCTGCAAGCATTCTTCAAGTAAAATAATTGTCTTCGGTCATCAGGAATGTGAAAGGATCTCAGTGGAAGATTCCTCTGTGTGAATGTGTCTTTCCCTGGTTGCTTGTGAGACAACACTTTTACAAAAGCAAATTGTGCACTCTAAAGAGTGGGGAGTCTGGAAAAAACCAGGATTTCTAATTGTGTGGAAGAATTCTCTGCACAAAACAGGCACTCAACACAGGTTGCCTGTTGGTTCCTTCTTCTGTAAGTTTTCCCTTTCTGAATGCAAGCCATACAAGCACTTTTTTGAGCTTCTAAATTCAGTTCTCAGAATTTGCAAATCCACCGTAGGCAAATTCTTTCTGAAACTGTTTGGCAGTCCTAAACGTAGTTATTTTGACGATGTATCATCTTTCAAATTTTGACTGGAGGAAGCAGACAGTTATTGAAATGGTGAAAATATGGAATCTCCAACACATTTGATCCAGTGTCTCTACAAACAGACTTCGACTTAACCCTTAACCACAGATGTACTATTTTGTCATAATGACTGCTCATACAATTTTCTTAATCTACGAAAAAAATAGGTGGTATATGTTGTTAAATTTATTTTGTATAGTTACAATTTTTATTTATTGATCAAATTAACAAATGTTATAAATTCTATGGAATGGTCCATTTCTAAAAATAGGAGTGTTCCGAACATTTTGGAAAACTGTTGTGGTCACTATGACTCTGGGTCTGTGGTTAAGGGTTAAACCTGGGAAAAAGACTAGACTTATATATTAGGAAAGAAAATACTTGATTGGGTTTTTACACCTGATATTTCTTAGATATATCTGGTTATTCAACTCTGTATAGCTGTCTGCCCAGGAATCTGAAAGAACTAAAATGTATAGCTTTGCTTTTTTGTTTTGTTTTTAAGGGGGCAGACACCAAACAATTTTGCCTCATCCATATTCCCCCAGTTCCTTTAGTCCATTCTCCTTTTGTGTCCACTTGAAATCCTGCTTTCTTGTCCTATGTTCTTTTAGTTCCCCATCCTATGTTCTTTTAGTCTCCATCCTGTGTCCCTGGTGTTCTCTCTAACTTTTCTCTCTTCTTCCTTTGATCCATCATTCTCTTTTGCCCTTGCCCAGCTTCGCTGATATTTTGCTCTCCGCTTGTCTTCCTGCCACTGTCCTCAAAAATATGGCCACTAGTTCGACACACAATTTTTTTATCCTCCTGTCCCCAATCTAGGATTTCCCCCTTCTTATCTCAGAATCTGGTCCTCTTCCTCCAGCCCAGGATTCACATTTCCTTCTTTTCTGTGCTTGTGATAACTGTTACAGAAGGGGATGGACAATGAATCCTCTTCACTGGGATTCACGAGGAGAACAATGGGGAATTTGAGAATGGACATCTCTTGGTAGCCCCAAAACTAATGAGACTCCTTTCCAAAACTAAACTTGATTTCATTGCATATGCATTGAAAGTTCACCTAAAATAAAATCTGAGTACTTTCTAATCATTATTTTTTCTCTTTTTATAAGATATAAAATATAATTTTGGGTCGTTGGCAAGTCTGTTTTGAAGACTATATGTAGCCTTGAGTTTTACTTCTGGTTTATGTCAAAAAAACATCCGTTGCAAATAATGAGTTTACTTACCAACCAAGTGTTTGCTTAATGATGGCAGATTTACCTAATGACAATGGTGATTCACTTAGTGACTGTGACAATTTACTTAACAACTGCTGCAAAAATGTGATAAAATTGGGTAATAGCTGTAATTCCAGGCTCAAGTGAGGTTGTAAGTCAAGGCCTACCCTCCAATTTATTATTTGAAATATCAGCATGTCTGATCATCAGCTAGGACGGGTTTGCTCTCTGTATTCTTTGGAGTCAGATCCTGCACTTAATACTTTGTGTAGCCTAGAATACCAGCCCAGGACTAAATTGCTTAGGATAAAGGGCTTTATGTAACGGATTTGGAAAGCACAACTTGAATATTGCAAAGCAGGCCTGAGCACTGAACAGTTAAAAAGGTAAACTATGCTTTAGTAACCTTTTGTTATGTCATTTATATGCTTATTTTCCCTTTAAATAATTGACCTGCTCCTTTTCCCTCACATACTTTAAAAAATATATATTTTATGATTTATTTATCTGATGTATTAAACGTAGAGTCTGCCTTTCCTCCCTGAACCGAAGATAGTTTATTCAGGTAGTTTTGCTCATTTCATTCTCACCACAACGATCCTGTGAGGTAGGCTGGATGGAAAGAGAGTGACTGACCCAATGTTCTGTGCTAGAGTGGAAGCTTGAACTTGGCTCTCTCTCCAGTCCTCATCCAACAGTTTTATCTACTACATCACTAGCTTTTATAATAATCCAGCAAAGATTAAAAAAACATGAAAAGCCAAAATGAGCCCTCCTCAGTGAACAAAATGACATGGCAATTGAGTCAAATGCTTTAAAAAAACAGATAAAAGGAAAAGGCCTGTCTTCAAAATAATAAAAAAAACACAGACACCAGTCTCCTTCTCATATGTTTAACTGGGTCAAGGAAAGCTTGTGTCTTATATGAACACCCTAACCCAATCCCCAACAGGATTAGTTTAAACTCCCAACAACTCCAGGGCTATATGGGGTTAAGCTAAGTATTTCAGCCAGTCACATTGTTCAAATACATTTGAAATGATTAAGAAAGATTTAATTCCCCCTTGAGCTAATGAACTAGTGATGGGAATTCTGTGATCTTTTCTTCATTCATGGGTGGAAGGGAGACCAGAAAGAAAAGTGTGGATTCTATACCACTAAATTATGGATACTCACACACATACACCTCGGTCAGTCAACCTTTTTTTTTTTGCAGTGGCTGGAGGCCTTGAAAATGGCTGCCGTCCTATTAATTGAGATGAGGATAATGTGCTGCTGGCAGAAAGGGATAAATCTTTAGCATGGAGAAAGAACCAATTTTATCATCCATGCTGTGTGAACAGAGCTACTGAGAAAGATGCCTAATCTCTTCAGGCAGAAGTTTCATGTGTTTCTTATCTCCACAAAAAATCTGTCTTTGTATCTTGGCAGGAACCAGGCAAGTCTCTGAAGGCAATTAAGTCTCCAATAACTTAATTAATAGCAGAATAAATGTTTTGTGCAAACATTTTAGCCCAATCTGTATTGTAGCAACAAAAAAAAAGAGATTAATTTTGTTCCCAAATCATTGAGGTTTTTGTGGGGGGAGGGTTCACCCCATCAACTATGCAAGGGTACTACAACCTCATAGGTAGCCTTGAGCTGCTGCAGTAAAGTCTCAAGAGCACTGTTGGAATTTTAAATAGTTTCACAAGAAATAGAGTGATACTAGTCAAGGGGTGTAAGGAAAAAAATTACTAGATACTAGTAATGAACCAATACATTCTGGGAACCTCTGTTAAACCTCTGGGACATTTCTATAGTCCTACCTAATTAGTCCTCCAGGTAAAAGAGTAGGAGATAAAGTGGATAGAAAAGCAAGAGTGTCTACTATGGAATTCATTGGGAGAGCGCTGGATTCAATGTCTATGTCCGGGCTGTCAAACTCGTTGCCCGCAGGCCGGATGCATCACATGCTGGCCACGCCCATGTCCGGTATAATGAAGGGAAAAAAAGTTGCGATATATCACATGATGCTGCCCTGACAATGCGAATTTGACACCCCTGGTCTATGCCATCTTAGTACTAATAAACTACAATATTCAAGATAAGCCTACTTTTGTTAGCCAGCTAATGAGTAAGATGCTATCTAGCTTGCTTCTAAGAAAGAAGCAAAGCTTTGCCTGTCCTTTCTTGGCACAAGAGCTCATAAGCTATTAAACACCTCCAGGAGGAAGTAGGTGAGGACAGGATTGCTTAAAATGGCAACCATTCACATTTCCTGCAACTGAATGTTGCTAGAACTTTCAATAAGGAGATATGACTCAGTTAGTGTCTGACCAGGCTAAACGTAAGTTTATTGAAAGACTTTGTCTTAAAACTGCCCAAGGTCAAGCTGGAGACATTTAAGATTTGTCTCTGTGACAAGACTATATCCAGCTCTAAACAGCAGATTTTATCATGATGGATTGATATCATTGTCTAACATCATATGGAGGGCCACATTTTCTATTCAGGAATCAGGAAGAGATTCCTGGTAAATTTTCAGAAAAGATTCCTATGCTAGATTCCTATCTTAATTCAGACTTGTGCACAGGGTTTTGTCAATGGATAGATAGATGTTTATCTTCTGGTAAGATGAAGTTGTATCCATTGCCCTTTCAATGAGCTCTGGAAATTCAATTGAGTTAGTTTGGATCTGCTTTCGGCTCAGGAGTGACAACACATCCCTCCTTCAAGGAATGTTTCTTCCATTTTTGGGTCTAAAGTTTACAGAAAAGAAACTGTTTCTAAGAAAATCAGCCTCATATTCTCTCTTTACAACAGGCATGGATTTTGGCTTTTATTTTGTTAGTGAAACAAAACTACTGTAATTAGGTACACAGAGAGTTTTTTTGATCACATTATGCTTTACTGAGGATAATGAAAAGGAATTATCTTCATTTTAATAGTAGCAATTGGTAGGTTGAAGTGCCTGGTCATTTCTATAATAGAAATTATTTTGTGGGGTCATATGTCCCAAGTAGGGAGAAACAGGCTTTGCTGCTCCGTGGGAGGCAATGATTGTTCCTCTAATATGAAGATCAGCAGGATATTCAGACATTTAACTTTGTCTGGCAGTTCACACTGAATAAAGGGCTGGCAACTCTTGGTTTAGAGGTGGAGTTTCACCAGTGCTAATGATAATCTGTATTACTTGGGAGTTTAAAAATGTCTGCAATTAAGTCAGTATTACAGTAGACTGGACTTTAATGTTCAGAACAAGGGGTAACCTTTTCAAAAGGGAGGCATCAGAAATTGGCTAATAGGGAGGCTCAGTATTATCTTTTCCAGCAACTCTTCTTTGTCTAAAGACAGAAGGAATCGGTGTGTAGAAAACAATCTGTGTCTTTTGTTTTACTCTGTGTTTCCACTGTTAGCTTCCAGTGATTGAAAAAATAAAGTTTTAGTTCCTTTGTGGTCACACCAAAAAACAAAATGAAGTGCTGTTAGTGAGTAGGTTTGGTGAATAGAAGTTTCCAAAGGATAGGTAAATTATTTGACTGAGGGTTGTCTATAATTTTTTCTCCAGTGGCAATTTTTATTCTATTGGGTTGCTATGGTAGGAGGGCTATCACAGCAGTGAACTGTGACACCTAGTAGGATGCTTTTACTGGGGCTTTGTTTATGCCTCCCATTATTTGTGGCACAGTGAGATATGGACCCAGTGATCATAGATAGATGTAGTTCAGATTGCATAGCAATAACAGTTAGCACTTAGACTTATATACTGCTTCACAGGGCTACACAACCCTCTCTAAGTAGTTTACAGAGTCAACATATTGCCCTCAACAATCTGTTTCCTCATTTTACCCACTTTGGAAGGATGGAAGAGACAACCTTGAGCCGCTCAGAATCTAACTCCTGGAGTGAGCAGTGAATTAGTCCTATAGTACTGCATTCTAACCACTGCACCACCTCGACTCTTTTGGATGATGATAATTTATTAAACTTGTATTTTATCCAATTCTCAACACTTGTGGGCAGTTCGCCACACTCAAATTACAATTAAATCTATAATACAAAAAAAGATAAAGATGAAAGATGGCAAACATGATGACATGAGGGGTCTAGCCAAAGGCCTGGGTCAACTGTCAGGTGTTCGTGACTCTCCTAGACAACAGCAGAGCATTGGGATCTTGGGTAAAACCTTGTTCCTGAGGGCAGGCATCTTTTTTCTGGATGGTTTGTATGTAGCACTGTCTGTGTACACAGGCCATGCCAGCATATCTGATATATATAGGTCAGATGGATTACAACCATGGGTTCAACAAAGTTTAAAGTTATAACATTGCTGAATGAGGGGGACTTATGACTGGCCCTCAGAGTTCCCACTGCCTCAGGGTCCCCATGATCACCTAATTGTGATTTCTGACATTTCACGCTGGCTTCCCTCAAGCAAAGTTTATGGGAAAGCTGGCAGGAAGTCCCTTCTGGTGCTTTTTCATTTGCTAGCTTGCCTGCAGCACCCACTGCCTGCCACAGTACCTGCACATCCACCAACTTGCTTTCCTGGGACTCCTGCCTCTCCCTGCTTAACAATCTGTATGGTTCTAGATTTATGAGAGTGACCGGGACTTCCAGATGCAATGTAGTCACATTACTTTGCACTTTACAACCACATTACTTAGTGATGGAAATTCTGGTCCCAATTTCTTTTATAACCCAAGGACTACCTTTAGGCTTGTGACATTATGAGAAAGTAGTCTGCTAGGAAGTTCTACTTGTCTCTTTATCAAAATGGGGTTTTGGGAATCGAGAAATAAGTTCAGTTCAGGCTTGGTGCGATGCTGCTCCTTATATATTCCAACTAATCAAATCATACATTAATTGCTAATCAAATAGTAAAAACCCCAAATCCTTGCATTAGAGTTTGCAGTGGGCAAGCTCTAAAGAGAATAATATAACCCAATATACTCTGTTAATCAAATACATACAGCTAAGTAGAAGTTTTGTGATGCCGTGTTGTGTTCCTGGCACAGATCCTGAGTCCTGGAGGGCCCTGTGGTACTCCTGCTGTTTTAATCAGAAGTAGCAGCCTACATGCGGACAAGAGCGTCAGACAAGAACAATGGGGCCTGATTCTGATTTGTCAGCTTGAACAAAGGGCCCGCTGATGGGTTGTGGTGGAAGGCTGAGCACATCTTTTGTATCATGATATCAGCATGGCAGATGGCTAATTGGACATGATAAACTACTGTGGATGGGGTAGCTAAGAAATGGGATGAGAGGAAGGAGAAACACTGAGGTCTTTGGGGATTATTAATTTCTGTACCAATGTGTTAAAGAAAAGGAGGAAATTCTCTCTCTCCAACTCAGTTGTCAGTCACTTTGTCAGGCAGGGGTGGTGGTGAGGGGAAGTTGATGCTGCCTGACCAGATGTCATCCAGGAAAGGGTGTCGTCAAAGTAAAAGCCTATTTCATTAGCTGCAAACAAATCCTATTACTGGAAGAAAAGGTATGGGATCACAGTCCCCAGAGATGCTAGTTTAGCCCTTAGTAAAATTGGCAGGTCATACACTTGTCAAGGAAGTATCCCAAAGGAAGTCTACTTGGAAAACTGATTTTGCAATGGCTATTTCATAAAGGCCCGGTTTGTAAACTGTGGAGAATCTGGATATTTCTTCTCTGTGCAAAACAAATTAATGTTCCTAAAAGAACAAAAATGGCAAAATCAAGCAAGGCTTCCTGAAACCAATCCTTATTTTCATCCATTCCTTGGATTCAAGAATTTGGGAGTACTTCTAAAAGAACCTTAACCATTTACTGCTGGCTAAATGTAAATATATTTGATATAATGAATTGTTGGATAAATCCTGAATTTCTTAACTCTAAAAGGCCCAGGTTCTGTGATAACCTCCTCGTCTCAAAAAGGAAGCAATCGTGTTGATTTTCATGTGGCAGTAAGGAAGGCTTATAGGGCCATGCAAAATACGATAAATATTGAGTTACAAACCCATCATATTGGGGAACAATTTTGCAATAATGTTTTGAGCTACTTAACAGATTTTCCTTTAACTTCAGGAAGGATTCATTGTTAATGTACTGTAACTTAGGAATTGGCAACATTTTTCATCACAGGCACAATCACACAGAACTATGAGATTTCAGTATTTTAATATGAGGGCTCAGTAACTGGAATAGTATTTTGTTTTATGGGGTTCATGATGTCCCGTGCCAACTAGGGATATTATTGTCAGTGCATATATGATAAAAATAATTTTATTTATCTCTATTTGAATTATGGTCCGTCTCAGGTGTAATTATGGTATTCAAAGATCACAGATATCCACTTGTCGCTTGGTCAGAAAGTGGGACCAAGTGGCAAGTGGACCTCCTGAACTTATTTAAGGCATGCTGATGCAGTAGAAACAAGTAGACTAGAGCAGTGTAGAGTGGAAAAAATTTTTTTTTGTCTTAAACGGAAGGTATGGTATTATTAGCAAGAGGAATGGTTTAAGATTACACAGTCTTAACAGTAAATGCTCCAATAGGTAAAAGGTTGACAGAAACTCTTGTGCAAAACTTTATGGAAGGATCATGCAATGTTTAAATCTTTCCTAAATTGCTTGTTGTTGAAAAATGTGCCTTGCAGTTTGGAAAATAATTGGGAAAAAATGGAAGGAACTGTGCCATACCTAATTCATATCTGATTTATACTTACTGCTTCCCATTTAAAGAAATGCATCGTGAATAAGCTGTCTGTTTGGAACTATTTCCCATTCCCTTCATGACAATTTAAAACACTTGCTTCAACCCCAAAAGAGGAACAGGCTGTGATACTAATAAAGTCCATCTGAACATCTGGATAAATTCAGTTTGAATTAGCATGCCAAGCCTAACAATTTTGCACTTTGATGGCCAGGCCTAGACACTGTTTGACTGATCACTTTCTATCAGTTGTATTGACATTGGAGCTTGCTGCTGAATTTTAGCGGTGCAAACTCAAATGCCTGCTAAAAAGGAGTTTAGAGCAGTGCCAGAGATTTTGGTAAGGAGTCTTGATTTATGTATATACGTGGTCCTTGGGTAATGAGCCTAGGGTACATTTTAGCAATGTTGTCTCCCATCATTGCTCCCATGTCATTCTTTGGCCTATTAATGCTTTCAGATATAGAGCAGTTATCCTGCCTTATTTGCAAGACAGCTTCAGATGATGTCATTGACCATTGGTGACCATGTGGTCTCCCCATTATCCCCATCTGTTGTCTTCCTCAGAGAAGCTCAATTCAGGAAGCTGCATCATGTCTTTGATTGCAAAAGCTATGAGCTGTCTATTTGGAAGAAAGTGGTACCTGCTCATCTCACTCTAGGAAAAAAAAATTGCTCTGCCATTGTTAATCCCTTTCCTGAAACTATCACTGGCTTTGTCTTAGTGCCAAGAGTGTACTCTGATGTTGTGTCTGCATGGAATAAATACTAAGTAAAGTGATCGGTTAAACTTTCTGATTTTACTTCATTCCCATTTTCTTAATGAGAGCTCCCATCCTGCCAACCTAGCAGTTTGAAAGCATGAAAATGTGAGTAGTTATGTAGTACCACTTCAGTAGGAAGGTAACAGTGCTCTGTGAAATCATGACCACGGAAATGTTTTCAGACAGTGCTGGCTCAATGGCCTTGAAACGGAGATGAGCACTTGCACTTATGGATGCCATCGACTAACAGAATAGAATCCGCAGAGGCTCCTTTACCTGTTTTTTTAACCTTTTCTTAATGCCACCAATTGGCAGAAATCATTTGCCAATTACAGTGGTGCAGATCCAGGGTTGGAGATCTGACATATGAAGTCTGATTTCTTGGATGCCAAGCATCCTTCATGCTAACATGTGAAAACTAGCTGATATCACAAGTTTCAGTGAAGAAAGAGAATTGAAGGCAAAAGTCACAAAGGCCATTGATGCTGCAAGCATCGTAGAGCTCTATGAGTGCATGTGCATAGATTGGTTTTCAAAATTGTGAGAGATGCTTAGACTCCCTATTGAAAGAGTAGACACAGATAGAGAGGTACCTCTGTGTTCAGCGGGCAATGTGAAGGTGGGCTTTAAAAGATGTTTAGAGCGTAGGTTTAATGCTTTTTCAGAATAATGCACTTCTGCAGAAGTGGTACTCAAACACACTGCAACCACACCAAAATGACTGCAAGGCATGAAATAATACGATCCCACAGTTTGTCTTATTGTGTTCTTGCATCCCACCATCTGAGGCTAGTATGCAAGTCATAACATTGCAAGATGACATCATTGCCCACGGATGACCATTTGTTCCCCTTCCTCCCTTATGGATGGCCATACTCGGCAAACAGTTTTTCAGAGGGATTGTGTAAATTGTGAGTTTTGAAAGACAGCTCAATCCATTTTTCTCCTGGAGAGCATGGAATTAGTTTTCTTTCAAAATTCTGCCTGGTTGAGTGCTTGGTAAAGCAGAAGACTAAAGAACCCTCAAAAAGGGTCATCTTAAGCATGCTTCTGCCTGATGGGGTGAACCAGGAAAAAGAAATTGCGGCGCAGGAAAGTGCCTGAGAATGGGAGAGGGCGGCAATGGCCAATTAAGTGCCAATTCCATTCTGTACAGATCATTTGACAGAACTGTTGGCAAAGTGCAACATACCTTATACACTTTCACATGCTTTGAAACTGCTGATTACTACCAACTTAAGGTGAAAGCTACTTGTTAAAGCTGTCTCATGCTGAAAGTGTTGGGAACAAAACAAGACAACAACATGGAGACCTGGCAGAAAAAAAAGGGGAAAAAATTGCTGGGGCATGTTTGTTCCATGATTTGATGCAAAAGGAAAGGTCCAGAATTTTTTGGCTTCTTTCAATTTATACAACATAGCCTTCTTGACATGGTCTTTCCCATCTGGAATCCTACTCTTCTGAGATTTGCCAATTGCCATGGCCTAAATTTCTTAATGTAACTGTTGTGAGGACAGGCATTTTCTATTCCCATCAATTGATATTAGTGGAAATTAATATAAAAGAGACTATGGTGTCCTATCAGGGAGACTTGGAATGTTATATTTGTGTTTACTATTTAATACACTTGATTTGGGTTCATATAAATTTTAATCAGCTTAATGTGCCCCATCTCCATATGGGTGTGCATATGGATTTTAATGCTAGGCTTTTAGATTGTAATATTAAGCCTTTTGAAGAGGCAAAGTACAAATAAGCAAATCTGAGTGACTCTGCCCTGAAAACAGGCAGCGTTTATTTCCATCTTTCTGAATCTCAAAATATGATTTGCCTTGCAAGATAAATATTTTTGTTCAATATCTCACATTTATTATGGGAACTTTTTGCTAATTGATCCAGAAAGTAGTCCAGTTTGTGAGATCAAAGAACATACATAAAAAATATTCTAACTCACAGTGAGTGAAAAACTGGGATAATAATTTTGGGAAAAAAATATTATATACTACTTCTGCAGGACAAATGATTTAAGCCTCCAATTTTCTTTCCAGAAAGTGAAATATGAATGTACCTTTTACAGCACATCGAATAAAGCAGCCTGAAGCTTTTTCTAGCTCATCTATTTTTTCCACTATTTTGTGAAAATATATTTTTAAATCTGGTTTGATTGGATAGCTCAAGCTTATTGGAGCTGGAGTGGTTAGCTATGTTTGTAGCTCTGTATTTGCAGAAATAAATTCAGTACTTGTCTTTCTGCTTCATTCAGGAAATAAACAGTGTTAGGCTCATGAGTTTTCATCTTCTTGCAACACCTGAATCACTTTTCAGCCATATTTGAGCTCACGGCTGTCCAAACTTTTGACCTGCCTGAACTGCACTGAGTAAAGAGGAATTGTCTTGGGCTGCATATAAAATATATAACACAGTTAATGTATTTAACTAACCTCCTTTAACTTGCCAAACTTCCTTTAGAACATGGGTGTCAAACCTGCATCGTCATGACGTCATCACATGATGCATCGCGGCTTTCCCTCCTTGCAAAATCTTGCGTGGGCATGGCTAGCGTGTCACTTATCCAGCCCACGGGCCGTGAGTTCGACAGCCCTGCTTTAGAACATAGAGCATGGAATAATAGGGCTGGAAGGGACTTTGGAGATTCTAATTCAATACCTTCTCATGCAGGAGACCCTATATCAAGGGTGTCAAACTTGCAGCCTGCGGGCCGGATGCATCATGTGCTGGCCACGCAAAATCCCCAGTTTAGTGAAGGGAAAAAAGTTGTGATACGTCATGTGATGACAACATGTCATCATGAGTTTGGCACCCCTGTCCTATACCATTCTGGACAAATGGTTTTCCAGTATCTTCTTGATAACCTCCAGGGATGGAGCACCCACAACTTCTTGATTCTTCTTGATTGTTTATGTCTGCTCTCCCTCCCTTAATTTTTAATTAAAAAAATATTTTATGAGGCTGGATTGTTAATTGATTAGGGCCAAATGTGACCCATGAGCCACATGTTGGACACACCTGTCCTAGATTATCGGACTATTTCCTACACCATCCTGCTATTTGCCAAACATGTTAATAAAATATTACTAGACCTATTTGTTTGTAACAGCAAGAGGGGGCAGCAAGAGAGCTATCCATATATTCTTGCTAGATTCAGGACCATTTTGCATGGATCTGTTATGGTGTGTGCTGAAGGATGCTGCAATGAGCAAAGTCATGGTTAATAATGTGATTGTTGGGAAATCACAATCAGCATTTCCGTTACTCTGGAAATTCATACAATGTATCTCATATCTGCCTATAGGACATTCACCCTGTAGATGATCTGACCAGCATTGTTGATGAGTGGGCAGCCTTTAAAACTGATTAAGTGATCCATTGATTTCCAATAGTCAGCTTTTAAGTATATTGGGAAGAAAACAAGTTGCCTTGTTCGAATGCACCAAACTCAAAAATAAACTGCTACAAGATTATTTTAAATTTTAAGAAGCTTATTCGATGAACAATCATCCACAGCATAGACACTAAAAATAAAAAAGTTGTTATTGAGTAGATCAAGGCTGTAGAGATTTTTATGGTTCATTTACAAGAACCATTGAGGGGCTAGCCTTTGGCGAGCGAAATGATATCCTTGATCTCATTAGATTTCTGGATTGCTTTTACGCAGACATAATTTAGCCGATGTACCCTCAACTCAATAATCTAAAACTAGGAAGGAAAATTTGACTTGTGTGCTTATTCATATTTATAGGACCACAAGTTCATTTAGAGTTCTGAACATTGGTAGATGGGAAGGGTTAGGGTTAGGGCACCCAAAAGCCAGACCTACAGCCATTAATCACCAAGCTAGAAGTGAAACAGTGGTTGGGACAAAGTGGCAGCTGTATCTAGAAGATCTGTTGCAGGGCCAATTTGGATGTGGACAATTTTTCAATGGGAATATGTAGAAAAATTACAGTAGAGTAGGTTAAAAATCCCATTTTTGGATTAGTAGCTGCATGATCAGTGACAGTGAATTATAAGACTAATAACTCCAAACTGATTTGAAACATGGAATAGGAATTGAAAGAAGTTAATTCTTTCTCACCCATTGTGATTTAATTCATAGCAACTACCTGAAAATTTGAATTTGTACTAGGAAAAAAAACTCCTACTAAAATCCAGGAGCATTCCCATATTTTTTTCCCTTCAAGGCAGCTTGAAAGCCTTATTCTGCAATATGGATTATAACTGTTGCAGGCGGGGAAAAGATTAGATGTTCCTAATCTGAATTCAGGCACCTGCTCCTGCAATTTTCTTTTAAAAGGCTAATTGCACAATGGCAAATTGCATGATTAGAATCTATGTTTGCTTTTAGTTGCTGGCTAGAGGTGAAAGAAATTAGTTATCTCTGAAGTGGCTCTGGGATGTGATTTGATAACAGGACAAAATAATAATCAGTTCTTTAAGGTTGTTATGACACATTTAAGAGGGCCATGGATGAAATTAGCATGTTCTGCAAATGTCATAACCTAATCAACCTGAGGATTATGGAAGGATTCATTTAGACTCAAGAACTCAGTGATTGTTTGGGTTAAATTGACCTCCGATCCCATCTCTGATCCTATTCCTACTTGCATTGGTAAAAAAGGAAAAGTCATAGATATGAAGTAAGTCCTAGAGTTAACTCTCAAAATGTGGGTTGCCATATCTTTTTTCATTGTACTTTTCAGCAGCAGGCTGAAAGTAGATAATATCAGCTCTTCTAATCTTGCTTATGAAGCACCAAACTCAACACTGTCACTATGGATTTTTCACCAAAATTTGTTTTTCTTGTCTTAAAAACAATTGGAACTGACCCAGGAGGCCTGTGAGGCCATCCAGATGAAATGGGACAACTTGCCATGGCCAACTCACCCTGGCTGACTTGCCCTGATTGTCTCACTGTGGCCGACTTGCCCCAGCAAATCGCCTTAATCAATTCACCTCGGCCGTCTGGCCATGGCCAACTGTAGGACAGTTCAATGCAAGATAACTCAAGAGAGGGACAAGTAGAATTGCAGCTCACCCAGTGCTGAGGACTTCTAACTGGAGAAGGTTCAGACCTAAAGCAAGACAAGGTCCACTGCAATTCACTTGTCCCTCCATTGAGTTATTTTGCATTGAATTGTCCCATGGTGAGAGTTGTCCCACAGTGCGTTGGCTGAGGTGAGAGGGCCAAGCCGAGTCAGTCACTGCAAATTGGATTCCCATCCAGATTAGCTGCTACCCATTTGAGTAGTGCACCTTATTTACTCTTGAGATAGCAACAAACAGGGGATGACATAAAATAGCAATTGCTTACTAACTTTTTGATTTCCCAGGTGCAGCAACTGCATGTGTTTTTAAATTTTATATTAGGTTGAAGTGTTTTATTTTATCTTGATAGGTTAAGGGCCAATTAAGGTTTTAAAATTCTCCATGAATCATGGTTTAGTTTAGGTTCTGGTCCTTAGTCCATGTACTTTTCTGTACTAGAAGTCAGCTTTTACTTGTATATTACGCTGTTGCCCACAATGCCACAAACCAGGGAAAGGAAAAACTCTAGACATCATAGTGCCGAAAGGATAAACAGTTAATTGCATAGAACGTGTCTTTAATTTTTCCCTTCCTGTTGTGTGCTTAAGAAAAAAGAGAGAGTTCAGATTGCATTGTGCTGCATGGGAAGGTTCTTACTCAGTTTAAGGGATTCAGTTTTTGACTCCTGACTGCCTGGATATGTCTCTGCAGTTTTCTTGGCAAGATTTCAGAAGTGGTTTGCCACTAACTGTTTACCAGGACTGAGAGACTGTGACTGGCCCAAGACCACCCGGCTGGTTTTGGGCCTAAGATGAAATTAGAATTCAAGGGCCTTCTGGTTTCTAGCCTGGTACTTTAAACACTAGTCAAACTCTCCTGATTACTAGTAGTCAAGGTCAGGAGTGGGTTGTGAATATTTTTGCTGCCGGTTTGCTCAGGGTCGCGCTGTGTGTGCGTGTGTGTGAAGTGCGCATATGTGCACTCGCGCAGCAATCAAAAACTAGCAATCAAAAACAATCAAAAATTAGCTTCTGCGCATGTGCAGAAGCAAAATCCAAGATGGCGGTGCCCACGGAGACACTGATGGAACCGGCTCCATGATATCACCGCGGAGTTACTACCGGTTCTATAGAACTAGATAGAACCGGTAGGAACCCACCTCTGGTCAAGGTTCCTTAATCCAGGATTACATTTAAACGAGTATCCAAAAAGTAGTTTTTATTGATGACATGTTACTCCTGCATCTGAAAAGGAAGACCCAATACCTCATTATGAGGGCTGCAATCTGGCCAGGAGTCAACAGCACTGACTTGAAGGCACAAATAATAAAATCACTATGGAGCCCCTGGCTAGATCCAGACATCTTATACCTTGGATTTTATAAATTGATGATACTACTGTAAGAGTGTGTGATCCAAAACCGTGCTTGTTGTTTGCAACCACTTTTTACAAAACGTGATTATCCATCTAACATAATGTAGATTCTGGAATGACCATTCATTCTTTGTGCCAGAGGTGTTAATAGTGTAACAGTAACAGTAACAAACTGTTAAGAGCAGGATTCTTAAATATCATTTGAAAAAGTACTAGACCAGGACTTCTCTTATCCAGCGACATGAAAAATAGTTGCATCAAGTTTGTTAGAAAAAGTTGTAGGCTAGGGCATTTCTCTCTTTTATTTTTGTGTCTTTGAACTCATCTCTACTCCTGGTGCTTGGGAAAGGATCTTGTCAGCTGTAAAGCTTCTGGCAGATGGCTAAACCTGGCATTCTAGCCATCTGTCTAAACTTGCCTTCTCCCCCAGACTCAGCCTGTGACGGGGGAACAATTGGTGGATACTCTTCCTGCTGGTAGCAAAGTCCACCAATCAATGCACTTTTAACTTGCTTCAATAAATGGTTCTGACAATTCTCTGCCTCCTTTCTTAGGCAGAGAGAAGATAAATTTAACCTCTCCTGATTCAAAACTGGATTAACTGGCTATCTAGATGTGCCCTGAAACAATATAATAAAAAGGTCTCCTGCAAATGAGGGAAAGTGATCCTAGACATGCCACCAAGGGTTTCTATTAGCTCTCCCGTGGAGAAGGAAAAGAAAAAGGAAGTTGGGAAGGAAATGATAAGTTCCTGGCATGCTTTGTAGTAACAGACGCGATTGTTCTTTGTATTGCATACAAAGTAATACCAGTTAACTAGGAGACAGGATGGGCAAGCCATGCATATCTTAAGAATGCAACCTTTAGCTCTCTTGACGTGGACATATAGTAGACAGACATAGGAACTACAGCTTGGTTTTCTGGGTCATCAGCTGAATTATATAATTTGCTCTTCATACATAGCACCAAATAGTTTTTGCCCTTCCATATGCTGGTTAAAAATTTGCCCTCTACTTACCCAAAGAAGGAAAATGATTTAAGGGAAATGATTATGTCAGTATACATTATTCATGCATGGGTCGGAGAAATCAATAGTTGTTTAAATTATACATATGCATGCTTGTTGCCATGAATACAACTATAGTCTGTTGTAAAACCAGAGGTCAGGCCCTTGCACCTGGCTAGTGCTATCCTACAGTGGAAGGATTACATATAGCTGCATGTCATTTTTAACAGGGGGACATATAGCTATATAGGTACAGTATAATGTCTCTGGGAACATGTAATGCCTAATAGTTTCTGATTTTTGTGGCAGTGTTTTTACAGTTAATATATTTCCTCATTTCAAGGGAGATTGTTAAAGGACCTGCTTTCTACCAGCTAAGTGTGTTTTCTAACCAAGTTCTAGATCCCTTTCCTTCAGAGCAGGTCATTAGATTTCAACATGCAGAGCCAATGTAGATGTCAGCTGTGTACACGATATCTTCTGGAAAATCTTTGTGAAGTCTATAATTGATCAGTGGTGTCACGTACTGAACCAAATACAGATTGACTTTTTGACATTTGATTGGAACTCAAGCCAAGCGCTAAACCAATTCAGGATTTCAAAAAAAATAAGAGACATTTTGACAGTGTTACAACGCGGATACCAAATTTTGAGCAGTTTCTGCCTGTGGATTCTTTTTGGCATTTTCAGCAGGATGAGTCACCCAGCCAATTTGGAAGAAGTGAGTGAATCCAATGTTCGAAACTCGGCTCCCGCTCCCTTTTTGTATGAGGCAAAAATTCAAATCCCAAAATATCTGGACGTCATTCAACAGGAATAGATGTTCTAAAAATATAACTGGGTAAAGCAGCCTTATAATGGAAAAAGAGACATAATCATTGCAGAGCTCTACCTGTGGTCAGTTAAACTTAGATAACTTTTTTTTTGAACAGGATAGGAGGAAACATTAGATGATGACATCTAAACTTATTTGTATTGCAGTTTTTATAATTGAATTAAAGCTTGCTTAATTATCCCAAATGATTCCACTGTGCTAAGGATGTGTTCCCTATAGCAGCGGCAGGGCCTTTTGCAATCTAAAATGTAGTCTGGCTCCAAATTGAACCACTTAAAAGCATTTCCTGCATAGTGCACAGGTCTGTTCATTAGCCAGAGCTGTTCTCATCTTAGTACGTGGAAAATTTATAGTAAGAGGGGAAACAGGGGGTCTTGGATTACAAGGCTGCCAGCCTGTCATGTCACATGGAAGATGCTTGTGCGTATGTATGTGTTAGATAAGGTGACCTTTTATTTCTGCTTTTGTTCAAAGTGCAAAGTTCAGGGCTAATTATGTCTTAGAAGTGAAATGACATCTACAGGGTCTGATTGTTGCATTGTAGAGGTTAGAACAGGGATGTCCAACTCAATTTAATTGAGGGCAGCATCAGGGTTGTGTTTGACCTCAGGGGGGTCAGGGTGGCCATGGTCAGCTTGATGTCACTCATTTCAGGGGGGAGGGCTTTGGTGGACCGAGCGCCCTGCCACCGAAAACAGGCTACCGAGCTGGAATCTCTGTTTGCGCTGGTTGCAGGAGGTCGTCCCAGCCACAAATGGAGCTTGTGAGAGTCACACATTTTCGCCGGCAGAGGCACTGTGGGCTGGTCCTTCGCTGTTTCCAGGGCAACCCCGCGGGCCAAATCTAAGCACCACATGGGCCGAATCCGGCCCACGGGCCTTGTGTTGCACATCCCTGGGATAGAACAAGTCTTATTGAGGAATAGGAAATGGGATGCAAGGCACCCCTCCCCCCCAATTCTTTGGTATTTGATTTGTTAGGACTACTTTGTTGGTACAAAGTAGTTTACTAAGTTTCTATTTGTTTTGATAGGAAAAAAGGCTGAACTAGGGAAAGAGGTGAGCTCAGTTTCATTGTAATGTGGGTTTCATGTATGCAGGTAGTCCTCGATTTATAAGCACAATTGAGCTGAAAATTTCCATTTTTTTAAGCAAGGCAGTTGTTAAGTGAGTTTTGCCCCATTTTGCAACCTTTTTTTGCCATGGATGTTAAGCAATCATCACAGTTGTTAAGTAAATTGTGCGGTCGTTAAGTGAATCTGGCTTCCTCCATTAATTTTACTTGTCAGAAACCAGCTGGGAAGATTAGAAATGGTGATCCACATGATCCGGGGACAGTGCAGCTCTCTTGAATACATGGCCAAGCACACAAATTCTGATCATGTGGCCATGGGAATGCTGCAACGATCATAAATCATAGTCAATTTTTCAGTGCTGTTGTGACTTCAAACAGTCACTAAACAAATGGTTGAAAGTCGAGGACCACCTGTAACGGGGACAGACCCAGATAAATTATTTAGTACATTTTATCATCAGATGAACTGAACTGAAGCCATGAAAATTTACCTATGCTGCAACAAACCAGAGGGATTTTGCTCACTACTCAATTAAATTGCATTCATCCGCCTTTGAGTAAGCATAAAACTATCCTGGGATAAAATTTCCTGTTTCCATTGCTAATTTCTGTCTTGCTTTTTTATTTACGGACTTGTCAAATGATTTGATATACGCAAAGTGAGTTAAGCAAAGTAATTGGTTAAACCTCCTGGCTTTATTGCTCTTTCCCTTTATGAATGCCATCAAAGAGTGGGAGATTATCTGTCAACGACAGAAGTGCAGAAAGAGCAGGTGGGCTTTGACATCTGAACTCCCGATATCTTTGGTGCCAGGCATCCTTGCTTTTGACAAGCCAAGGCTAAGTGGGATAAGGAAGAGAAAAGAAAGGGTTAGTTCAGGAAGAGAGCTGAATTACACCAGAATGCACAAATCCCATAAACGTTCAAAACCTATGGGGATCAACACAAACATATGGCTTTGAAACACAGCTAGACGTCCATAGTGGCTTCTTCTTCTTTTTGTTCTCAGAAGAATGTGCTTTCAAACCAGACCACCTGCGCAGTCCTGCAGAATGGCTACTCAAGATCAATGACAAATTTGTCACACCTTGATGTGAAATATTTTGAAACTACCATTGGATTGCTCTTGGTTTAAAGGGAAACCATCACTTTTGCTCCATTAGAGCTGAGGATGACTTAAGGCTATCTCATGAATTGGCTGATTATGAGAGGAGGTTTTGACAGAGCAAAGATTTTGTCAGGCGACATTTATACCATAGTTAGAAAGAAATAGGAAGGGGCCTATGTTGCAATAAATTATAAGCAAGCAAGCAAGCCTGGCCAGGTATCTTGGATTCATATATTGTAAAAATGAAAATATGTGTCTCTGGATGAAAAATGCATAATGGGCATCATCAGGCTATTGATGAAACATCATCTCAAATTAACGGATTATACTTTTTCCCAATAGCTTCATATCAGTGTTAAATAATGTGAGGAAAAGGATGAGCCCAGTGGGTCTTCTTCTAAAAGGAATATAGATTTGATTACTCATCCTTCATAAATATGAATTGGCCCTGCCCATTCAGAGAAGAATGGAACTGTTGTGAAGTATAGGTAGTTCTCCACTTAATGACCACAATTGAGCCCAAAATTTAGGTTGCTAAGTGAGAAAAGTGTTAAATGAGAAATTTGCCGAATTTTACGACTTTACTTGCCCCATTTGTTAAGTGAATCACTGCAGTTGGTAAAATTATTAACATGGTTGTTAAGTGAATCTGACTTTCCCATTGACTTTGCTTGTCAGAAGGTCACAAAAGGTGATCACATGACCTCAGAACACTGCAGATGTTATAAACGTCCAAATGCAAATCACATGACCATGGGCATGCTGCAATGGTCATAAGTGTGAGAAATGGTCATGTCACTTTTTTCAGTGATGTTGTAATTTTGAACAGTCACTAAATGAACTGTTGTAAGTCGAGCACTACCTGTAATGCCACTTAAAACCTAGTATGGCACAAAAGACATTTTATGAGAGAGTACGTTGTCCTTTTGTGATGTGCCTGGCCTTTGAAATCTTTCAGTGTCTTTATGACTAAATTCCTACTTCTTGCTAAGCCATAATCCACCTTATTTGGTATCATTTAAAGCATGGATGTCAAACTCACGGTGTCACGTTGCAGTTACATGACATTTCGCTATGTTTTTCCCATTCGCGGAGCTGGGGTGGGCGTGGCCTGAGTGTGATGCATCCGGCATACAGGCCGCCAGTTTGACACCCCTGACTGAAGATGTTTGTAAGGCAGTTTTTGTTTTGTAAATCATGGTTTGTGGTTTAGCATTGAATTTGAAGCTATACAACAGTATATTCAACAAATGATGGTTACATAAACAATGGTTTTAATGCAATATGTAAATCTAGTTCATCAATGATGGGGTGAAAGAAATTTAAAATAATCTTCCTTAAGTCCTTTTTTTTTTTTAATAACAAACTAAGACCGAGGAAGAAATTTGATTTGGTTGTTCTACAGTTCAGTGGTTGATTTCTGATTAGAGATGAACAAGTTTGTCTTTCTGTCATTTAGGTTGTTGTTGTTAGTTATGAAGTTGTGTCATTTAGGAGACAACTAAATTTTTTAAAAATCATGATTTTTTTTGAGAGAGTGATAAATTGAAAATTAAAAAAAAAATTATTTTCCTTTATTTTTTGTATGTGCTCTTTCTTATGGGTTTGTCTATTTTTCATCTGATTTTTTCTATTGAGTAGATTTTGCAAGTCTGCCCACTTGCTTCCTAGATTTAGATGTTTAAAGGCGTATTTTGATTGGTCATAATCACAATATGTTCAAGATGTTTTTCCTCCTTAAGTTTGGAGATGTTTTCTCTGATTGTTCTTATTTTGATTAAAAATTTTCATAAAAAATGTGCAGATCCTTCACAGTGATGCTATGTTTTGATCACATGTCCATAGGGAGTCTGCAAGGGTCATAAGTATGAAAAATGGTCATAAGTCCATTTATCAGTGCTGTTGTAACTTTGAACAGTCACTAAATGAACTGTTGTAAGTTGAGGATTACCTGTAATTGCTTACTGTTTTCCAAGAATTTGTGAGGATGCCTGGAGTAAAGAACTTTAAAAAGAAGTAAGTCAATCAGTATTCTGATTTTTTTCGTGAATGTTAATGTGTTCCTTAGCCTACGTTTTTCCTTAGAGATCATGACAGTCTGTTTGCATTTGTGTTTTAATTTTTCATTTGGGATAACAGCAGGGTTTAAAAGGAAAATACACACACACATACACACACACACAAATACCGATTGCAACAGTATTCCCCCCCCGCCTCTTCCATTTCTTTCCTTTCCTTTCCTACTGTTCTCATTAAAAGTATACCAATCGCAATCATACAAACATTTACCTTGTACTGCTTCTTTTGGACCCATCTAAAAGCTTCTTAAAATATTAATATATCACTATAAGATCATAAAAATGATCAGTCACACTTAAATTCTACATTTATAGAGCCAGCTGAAAGGCAGTTTTAATGCCGGTAGTTTCCATTTTGAGATGTCTGGGTTATTATTTTCTATGTAAAAGTGCTCAGTTTTATGCTTCTTGCCCCATTCTATGCAAGCAGAAGCAGGCATAATGTGAAACACAAAAAAGAAGACAGCTGAACTTTCTTACCAAATAAGGCTGCAGTAGCAATATTTAAGTCAGTCTACACCAGACAGTTTACTCCTGATTTCTATTATTGCTCCGTTCAGTAGGCAGGGCAACAGTGGAGCTGAAAAGCAATTTAATATTAAAGGCCATCTTGAATATGGGATGCTAATAAATGATGCTCTTTTGTGCGCTCTCTCTCTCTCTCTCCCTCCCCCCTCTCTCTCGATGGCAGCCTTGAGAATTCCCTGCCAGGAAGTCTGAAGGCTGCCAGTCTATGATGAAGAGAAAGACCCACAGTAGGGATGAAGGCATTAGACTGAGAGCAGCCGCAGAAGAGCACCAGAGCTTCTTTTGTCTACTTACTCTCTCTTGGATCAATAGATACTATACTTCATAAGGTCATTTAGGCAAAAGAAAAAAAAAGAGAAAAAAAAAGAGTGCTTTGTACGGTGCTTTGTGCCTTGAACACCTGAATAAAAGACAAATCTAGCAAGTAAATAAATGCATAATTTAGGCCACTTCCTTATGAAGTTCAAGATAACTAGGTAGCAACTGCAGGCTGGAGGTTCAATGGAAATTTCTTTCCTTCCTCTTCCTTTTTCCCATTCATCACAGCAGCCTTTGCAAACCTTAAAAACAATTAGAAATAGAGGAGAGACAGATGATGATGATGATGTGTGTGTGTGTGTGTGTGTCAGAGTCAAAGCTGCAGTTAGCCTAACTTCATGCTTTCTAATAGGAAATGCCAACATGTCATCAGCAGAGGAAGAAACCTTAAGGTTACTGCCAAGCAAGATCTGAACCTTCTCTTTCCTCAAATAACATAGAATTGTATGCTTTCTTTCTTTTTCTAACATTCCCTGCTGGTAGAGGATAAAGAGGAGTTCCTCTGTTTGTTTCTCATGTTCTTTAGGGCAGGGAGAAGGCAGTATGTATTGTACTGGCGGTATATACTGATGCCATAAGGGGGGGAAATCTGCTATTCTAAACAGGTCTCTCTTGGAATAGTCAGGCTCTTTGAAAATCAAGGGGTTCTTCCGTGTCTCTTTGTGCTGGTTTGGGGGCAAGATATTTAATGATTTTGTCATGCAAGTCCTATGTATGTTGTATGGCAGGGTTATCAAACTCAATTTCATTGAGGGCTGTATGAGGATTGTGGTGGTGGGGTGGCGGGGTAGGCATGGTCACGGCCAATGGCCAACTGGGTGGGAGTGGCCAGGATGGGCATGGTCATCTCAACATCGCTCACTTCAGGAGACGGGATCAGGGTGTGCGCCGGGGCCTGATCCACTGGAGGAACCTTGCTGACCCATCTTGGGATGGATGGCAACGTGGGTTTCCCAGAGCTCTGAATGGCCAGAGGAATATAAAGGGTTCTAGTAATCTGGATTTATTGGTAGTTTTGTAGAGGGTGCTTGGCTTTCTTTATCTATTGAGGGTTGAAGTACATAATGGCTATGTTTGTACGACACATTTATGCACTCTTATTAATTAAATTGCAATTTACTCAATAACGTTTTCTAGCTTGGGACATGGTTCTGGGCTTAAAATGTGGTTGGCTAATTTACGATTTAGTTATTGTGCAATCAGAGACAACTTCAGACTCTCTCTGATCTTTATGACTCTAGCTGGTAAATGTATTAGCCATAAATTTAGTGCAGTAATGTACATATACAGTTTTTGAAATAATATATATTATTTATTACAGTTAGACCCTACTCCAAGGAGTTCTAATGATGTATATATGATGTTATCTCTCTGTCACACAGTATATCTGTTTAATGTAGCAATCTAGTGAGCTGGTGAAAGACTCAAGGTCACTAGGATGAATTTTAATACAAACCCAGCTATATTAATGCATTACACTAGCTGAGGTAGCTCAAGCATATTCTCTGAACTGTGTAAAGAAGTGAACAAAAATATCAAATCTACACCATTTGCCTTGTGCAGCAATTTAATTTAGCCTATGTAAATTCTATCGAATGTTGGTCTGAAATCTCTTCCCATTGTGTTGAGTTCATATGGAATCTTGGTTGGTGAGGCAAATGCCCTTTAAACCTGCTCAGAAGTCTTAAAATCTGAATGTGCTTCTTCAGTATTATGATTAAGCTGTGATACTGGAAATAAGTGAAGGCAGGCTCAGATTTACTTCTGCCAATTCTGAACGCATATGTGAATAAGGACATAGACAATGGACATGACTTTCAAATTGAGTCTGCTCAGAATTCTGTGCTCCCAACATGTGGATTAATGATTAAAGTGGCATTTAATCTCACTGGCTGGTTTGACCAATCACTGTTCTCAGTCCAAATTAGCTCACTGAGGTCTTGGGAGAATAAAATATGGTAGGGATATTACATAAGCCACCATGAGCCTCTTGAAGGAAATGTGGGTTAATAAAAATGTAATAAGAAAGAAGAAACTATATTGCAAGGAAGGGGTGAGAAAAAACAAGCGACTTAGAATCAAAACAGTAATACAAAGGAAGCTAAACGAAAGTTCCTCTGAGGGATTTCAGGGGATAGGGTTGATAGCAGTGCTTCATCAAGGTGGCTTATCCAGAAGTTATTGTGTTTTGAGGAAATGCCACATAGAACAGCTCTCTTAAAACAGCAATTTGTGAAAGGACATTGCAACTTTATTACTACCAAAGATATTGGTATTTTCAAGCCTACTTTAATACTTCTGATAGCACGAATCAATTCCCCATATAGCAGGCAGAGAAAGGAAAAGGTTATGTCCAAGCTTTCAGTTGCTTAAATTGTAATTACTGAGGAAATCTTTTAGAGAGCATCCCTTATCCGCCTCACAACCAACTCCTCCCTCCCTCCCCATATTTTATTAATGCAACACGTATTTGTTCCTACAGTATTTGTTAAATTACATTTTTGTATTTGTCATGGACCTGTCTTGTTTTTGGAGTATGGCTTCTGGAAATATCACTCAGACTGTACACCTCTGAGGGAAAAAATAGATTACATTTTTTTCCTAGAAAATAGAAAAAATAGTCCAGATGGATTGGACTATATCCCCATAATTCTATTATCTTAGCTAAGGGGAGACATTGTATGTGATTATGGCCTGGGGATGGACAGGCTGTTCTAGTAGGTGAGGGTTTTTTGTTGTTGTTAATCATCCATAATACAGTACTCTGAACACAACTCTGCTAGGATTCTCCAAGGCATGATATCATTATTCGGTGATCGTCAAAGCCAAAGGTCCTTAATTTTAATTTTATACTTTTAGTGCTAAATATGAAATTGTTTACCAAAGATGTGCATCAAGAAGATAAATTTAACAACAAAAACACCCCAGCTTAAATTTGCGATGAACTACTGGGTATCCATGTAGAGATTTGTAACATCAGTTGCTTCTAAACAGTAGCAGTGTGAAGCCTGAAATGTCTTTGTAGCTAGAGCCAGTAGTGGTTGTACTCCACCTGGGATGACTGTCAGCACCCCTGGAAGCTTGCTCTTTGCTTATCAACTTTCACTATACTGGAATGATGTCATTTGTAGTTAAAAAAAAACTCTCAAAGCTTCTTGGCCAAGAAATGATTGGCAAAAACAAAGCAGATGGCCTTCAACCACTCATGCGGGAGTGTAGAGATGTAGGTCCTCATGTCTTTCAAGCAGATCCTGATAACAATTCCTAAGCTTGGCAAAGGCTGGTTTGCTCAAGAATTCAGGGATACATGTTGGGTTAAAGAATCGAGGTTGGGAGGGGCTTTTAAGTCCAGCCTAGGACAGTTTTGGTGAACCTTTTCGGCACTGAGTGCCAAAACGGGAGCACACATGACAGGAGTGCCAGAAACTGGAAGAGCAGCTGGTCTTTGTGTGTGCATGTGTGTCAGAATTGGAAGACCAGGTGAGTGGTGCGCTTGCACGTGTCGGAAACCGGAAGCTCAGCTTCCTGGTGCGCATGCACAACAGGGAGCTGCTATTCTGGTTTCCGATGCTCTGTGTGCATAAAGATCAGCTGGCTGGTCCACATGTGTGCATCGGAACCCAGAAGAGCCACGGGTGATGGCTGGTATGCCTGGAGAAATGGCTCTGTGTGGCAACTCCGGCACGCGTGCCATAGGTTTGCCATCACTGGCCTAGGAAATCAAAGCATTCCAGACAGATGGAAGAGAAATATCTCCCAACTTTGGCAGAAAGAAGATCATCCTTGCATAGTGTAAGGGAGAGGAGCAGAGTTGGGTTCCTACCAGTTGTAACCGGTTCTTTAAACTGTTAGTAGCTCGGCGATGACGTCATGGACGTCCCTCGGTATCTCTGTGGGTGCCGCCATCTTGGATTTTGCTTCTGCGCATGCACAGAAGCTATTTTTTGATTGCTGCACTTTGCGCGCATACATGTGGTGCACCTCTGAGCAAACCGGCAGCAAAAATATCCAGAACCCACCCCTGGAGTGGAGATATCCTAAGAATAAGCTGGCATATTCTCTGTTGGTGTTGCAGCATGTATGTATGATTTGTGTGTTCTTCCAAAAGAGAGGGAAGACATTCAAACATTTTTCTCATTGTTTCTATTTCCCTGCAACATATTTCTGGATTTACTGGCTAAGAGAGAGAGAGAGAGTATGCAAAGATTTATCTGGGGGCTGATCTACAAGTCCTGCTTGATGTGGTACAAAATGTTCCCTTAATTGTTTCCTGAGGTCATATTGTCACAGCTTAGTCTCCATCTCCATCTCCGTCTCACAGGCAGCCTTCTGCTGAGGCAGACTGAGGCTGGCATAAGGTGCAACAGCATGAAATTGTGGTTTTTCCTGCTTGTTATAACAGAAGATGTTCCATGCACGGCAGAAGATCTTTAGGGCATATGGAGGATGGATCAGCTGGGCTCCAAATGGGCCAGCAGGGTCTGCTTTGGGACTGTCCTCTCCCATTTGGCTGCTATTATCTCTATCTTATGGCTGATTCTGTTACTGCCTATTTTCTTTTTGTAGTTTAAATTTGGAAATAGACTTTTCATGGTATCCTGGTCATCCATCATATCATTACAAATAGTCCTTGACTTATAATAATTTATTTAGCGACCGTTTGAAGTTATGACCGCACTGGAAAAAATGACTTGCGACTGATCCTCACATTTAAAACCATTGCAGCGTCCCCTTGGTCATATGATCAAAATTCGGGCACTTGACAACTGGCATTTACTTCAGACAGCTAGGACATCCCAGTGGTCACGTGATCACCATTTGCAACCTTCCCACCAGGCTTCCAACAGGCAAAGTCAATAGGGGAAGCTGGATTCACTTAATTGTGTGATTCACTTAACAACCAGGGTGATTCACTTAAAAACCATGGCAAAAGAGTCATAAAATTGGGGTGCGACTCACTTAACAATTGCTTCACTTAGCAGCAGAAGTTCTGGTCCCAATTGTGGTCGTAAGTCAAGGACTAACTGTACTGTTATAAAAAATAATGCTCTGCAAGATTGATGTGTCAATCTTTCCTCAACTACATAGTACACAAAAATGTCTGCTACAACATCCTACCTGTCAATTATTACTGTATTTTTCTGAGTATAAGACGCACCTTAGTTTTTGGGGAGGAAAATAGGGGGGGGGGGGAAATCTGCCTACCAGGTATTCATCTGG
>JANHFT010005866.1:163776-184009 GCA_032467955.1 Pseudoxenodon macrops | reverse complement strand
CATCCAGCCATCCATCCATCCATCCAGCCATCCATCTATCTAGCTATCTAGCTATCTAGCTATCTAGCTATCTAGCTATCTAGCTATCTAGCTAACTAGCTATCTATCACACTTATTAACCACTCTACTCCCTCACAGATATGGGTGGCCTAATCTAGTTTTTGTTTACCTTATTTTAAATTGCTTTATGGCTATATATAAATTAACAAAGACTAAAACTTAAACAAAACTTTGAATTTTATATCTAAGTGCAAAATTTTCATGGCAGAATATAATTTTAAACAAACATTATGAACACATCAATTAATAACATACTAATGTATTTCCAGCAAAACTTCATATGTATTTCAAACATTGCTTAGCTTTAAATATCACATCAAGCTAGAAAAAAAACTATATTTCAACAATTCGATTTCTAGGCAAAATTAATTACCTAGTGTTGTAGCTAATCTTTAATCCAAGCCATGATTTGCATCAAAGTAATCTGAAATATAAACCGTGATTTTGACCTGCCTGTTTTCATTTTCACATGCCATTTTAAGACAAAAGATGGGGTTTTCGTTGTGCCCCAAGAACATTAGGGGGCCACTCATCTTTTGGGTACAGTTGTTTCCATTCCAGGGACTCTTGTTTTATTTTCTCAACTGAGTAAGAAAACTCTCTGTAATTACAAAAGATGCTCTGCACATGGGGGAAGCAGCGTCTTACTGTGCCCCAGAGCAACTGGGAGTCCTTTTACCAGTGAAATAGGCTCTGTTTTCCTTTACTGAGATCTGGGTCTCAGGCACAGGAAATGGGAAAGAAGATAAACTGTGACAAATACTTGGTGTTTGGCGGAAGGTATTGGGGTGTGAACTTTAAAAAAAAAAATTCAGTCACTTTATTGGGGAAATTAATATTATAACTCGATTTAGTCACAGGGATAATTTGTGATAAGCTTTGGAAGGCTATCCTTTCGTTTTAAATAAGTAATCAATCAGTTGTACATTTGTCAGTACAAATGAATAAATCATCCAACCACCAGTCCTAACTATCATTATTCAAAAATAAGATAATTGGGAGTTGTGAGCAATTGTGATCTCAAGTAAGTGTGATTCCCATTTTCCATAAAACTGATCAGCTTATTTTTTGCTTTCAAGTAATGAGTTGAATTACTTGTGATTGTATTTACTATTGAAAATAGGTCATGCTTAAATCAGCAGTGCTTATTTTTCAGTTCAAGGGCATAAGGAAATGTTTTAAAAATTGTCAGCTTTTAATATATGCAAATATCCTAATCCATATAGAATAACATTTCAAAAAGCAACCTAAGATTTTTTTAAAGACGCTTTAAAAAGTCCACACCCACTCAATCAGATGACCACCAAATCATGCCCATAGAGCCAGTAGGGGGGGGGAATTTCACCCCGGCACTGAACTGTATCTTTCAAAGATCCTGGAGCACCGGGGAACTGCCAGAGGACTGGAAAAGAGTTGATATAGTTCCCATCTTCAAAAAAGGAAAAAAAATAGATCCAGGAAACTACAGACCTATCAGCCTGACCTCAATACCAGAGAAGATTCTGGAAAAGATTATCAAGCAACGAATCAGCGAACACCTAGAAGCAAACAAAGTAATAACCAAAAGCCAACATGGGTTTGTCAAAAACAGATCATGCCAGACTAATCTTATTGCATTACTTGACAAAGTGACAAAATTAGTGGACAAGAGGAATGCTGTCGATATAACTTACTTGGACTTCAGTAAGGCATTTGATAAAGTAGACCAAAACCTACTACTAGAAAAAGTAGAAAAATGGGGTTTAGATAGCAACACCAGCAGATGTATTCGAAACTGGCTGACCAACTCTTGATTTTTGGCACCTCTTTTCACATTCTTTCTTAAATTATTTGACTTCATTCCACAATTCTTTTCGTACTCTATCAATATAATTCAGGACTTCAAAGAGATTCCTGGTATTCTCAATAAAAATGACTGGTAGATGCTCAAGATCACATCATGGAAAATGGTTGGCTTTGTTATAGCCTTTCAGTTCAACTTAAAATTTGCACATAAGCAATTTGTGATTTCTGCTACAGTCAACCCCTGGCTATGTACATATTATATATACATACAGAGTATACATATCAATTGGTGTTATAATTGAGCTTTTCCAATTCTTTGTGCCAATAGTGTAATCAGTTTGATTTCTGTGTACTTCATCTAGGAGTCAATGTATTTAGGCATAATTTTGTATGTTTGAATTTTTTTATTTCAAAAGCAATAACTAATAAGTCATTCTCCTGCTTTATTTCTGTTTCCTAGGCCACACAATCCAACATATTTTCTTCCTCACTCTTTCCAACTCTGACATTTCCATCTTCAACCACAAATTGCACATTTTGCTTGCATGTTCTGTTGATTTCAGGTTGAACCTGACCATGAAAGTCATCATCCTCTCTTCTGCATAATCATCATATTAAAGGGTTGTCTAATCAATCTTATTCGGTCATTGAGTGAGTTATACTCAAGTACTGTCTTTGTTATAATCCTCTTGATTATGAAAGTAATCCCATTTCTTCTTGGTTTTTCATGTCCTAAATATTAAGCGGGATGATCCTGCAACTGCAAATGTCCATTCCAGTCCATTTCTGTTCACTGATGCCTAAGATGTCAATGTGATTCGATCTTTCACTGTGTTGAGCTCTTTCATCTTCATACTGTTTATGTTTCATGCTCCCATTCTAGTTCTGTCTTTGCAGCTTTGGATTTTCCTTTCCAGCATAGCCACATCACAAGTCTGCACATTGCAAGTCTTTAATCTAGCCATGTTGTAAATATCATTAGTACTCCAAAAGATCTTCAATGACTCTTTAGTACTGTGTTGAATCTATCCTACCTGAGGGCCCCATCATCTGGCACATATCATAAATGACTTCATCTTGTCTATCCATGTGGTCTTCTCCCATGCTATGTGGAACAATGCCTTTGCTAACACTCATCTGTCTTCAGCATTTTCATATATTGCTGCTGTTTGATAGTAAGAAGTATATATGTTTGGTGTTCACTCCTGGTGTTCTTTGCTCCTCCCTCCCAAGAATACTTCCCACTACAGTGAGATAGCATAAGAGGACTTCAGAGAGAATTAGGCTAGGGGCAGAAATAAAATGAAAACTGGCTAAAATATCAGAAGGGAGTCAGCACACGTTTTTGTTGTTGTATGACAGTAATGTTACTCACTGTTTTTATGGGAAGAAAAATGATTCTTACCACTGGATTTCCCAAGAGTCTTTGTAACTTGAATCGTTCTGGATTTGACTCAGTTCCCACAAAAAGCTTATTGGTGATGTATGAGCCATTCTGCATTGCTCTGCCCAGTAGTTTCAATTTATACTCAGAGAAGCAAGCACACAAGCTGTGCCATGATAACTTTTACTTTGAAATCTGAACTTACATTGCTTGGTTCTAGAAGAAATGATGCAGTTCAAGTCAGAGGCAGGACTAGATGGCTCCGGTGTGTCGTGTCTATTTTAAAACTATGCAACCCCACCCCACCCCCCAGGAATCAAAAGACAGATGGTACAGGGATGAGGTATTTTTACCGTTAACAATCTCCAAGAGAAGCTAACTAGCAAAACTAAGTTTTAATACCTTTCTGGAAAGCCAAAAGCAGTTCTCACTTCCATTGATAGAGTGTTCCACAAGGTTGGGGCCACAGTAGAAAAGACCCTTCTCCTTGACCCCCCCCTCCAGAATTCCTTAGAAAATGGGATCCATAGCAAGCTTCTGCTGCTGACACAAGTCAGGTGAGCTAGCCCATTAGGGTGAGATGACCCTCCAGTACCCTAGACCCGTGTCATATAAGGCTTTAAAGGCTTTTTGAATTGGACCTGGAAGCAAACTGGTAACCAACGCTGTTCACACAACAGTAGTGTTATATGTGCCACCCTAGGGCCCTCCAGAACTGTCTACATCATTGCATTCTGTACCAGTTGTAACTTCTGAATACTCTTCTAGGGTATTCCCCTGTAGAGTGTGTTGCAGTAATCTAACTAAGTGATGGCTAGATCATGGGCTATGGTGTCTCATGATCAAGTTAAGAGATGACTAAGTCATGAGTTGCAGTGCTTCATGATCCAGGTAAGAGCACAATTGGCACACAGCATGAAGTTTTGCAAGGGCCTTCCTAGACGAGACTCTTTGAGCAGGAGTCTTGAGACCAGGTTGCACACATGGTCTATTTAAACTAGTGTAACCCCATCCAGAACTAAAGATAAACAAAACACATTTTATTCGTTATAAAAATCTTTAGCAATATTATAAGCCATTTTGGGAGAATCTAGTTTGACATACAATTTTCTTTAAAAAAAAATCAAAGCAATAATTTAAGTAACTTAAATTTCTGAATGTTTGAATTGAATTTAAAGTTGTCTCAATCTACAGATGTATTCTAAGAAAAGCTGCTGTGAGTTTTGGGATAACCAATAAGCACATGCATAGGCGGTTCTTGTATAGTAAGATATTACTTAGGCTGACCAAGTTCTTGAAAGCAGGAATTAAATGGTATAGAATGAGAGGGATGGAATTGCTGGCTGAATTTTCCAAAGCCCCTGAAGACAGAACAAGAAACAATGGAAGGAATCTATTTAACAAGAGAACCAACCTAGAACTAAGAAGGAATGCCTAAAAGTGAAAATAATTAACAAATGGAACGGCTTGCCTTCAAAAGTTGTGGATACTCCATCACTCAAAAGTTTTAAGAAGAGATTGGAGCAGCCATTTGTCTGAAATGGTATAGGGCAGGGGTCCTCAAACTTTTTAAATGGGGCCATTTCATGGTCCCTCAGACTGTTGGGGGTGGGGGTGAACTGGCTGGAGGGGGCGTGGCTAGGTGGTCATGTGACTGGGTGGCGGTGACCAATTTAGCAGTCTATTTTGCCAATTTAGCAGTCCATTAAACAATGCACACAAATTAAAGTTTAATTTGTTTTGCTCCTGGGGATGTTTTATTTGCTTTTGTTTGCATGATGCTCTTTTGGTTGACTTTTCTTTTTTACTAGATCATTTTTTCAGTTGTTTAGGAGTCTAATGGTCCACTCCAGAAACTCAGTTTTGCAGCAATTCTTTTCAGCTCCAGGGAGTGGGAGGGGCAGGGCAGGGCGAGGGGCGTGGCTGAATCCTGCATGGGCCGGATACATTGCTTTGGCAAGCCGTCTCCGTCCCGTGGGTATTATTCTGCTTCAGGCAAGGGAAAACACAGAACTGCTCTGGCTCTGCAAGCCAATTTAAAAACCAATGTTCTATTTAAACATTCAGTTGAAGATGTGGATGGCTCAGACCGTAGCAAAAGGGGGTTGTGCGTGGAGCTTTCTCTTCTATTTTCTCCGATTTCTGTAAGTTCAATGATGGTCTGAAGGACAGCTGTACTCACTTGCATCACTGTTAGTATAGCTTTCCGTGCAGAGTCCATGAATTATTAGGACAAACAAATATACCAGGACAAACCAATATGACAACAGCCCCCTTTCATATTTTTGGCTGAATTCATGGGAGGCAATAGGAAACAGAGGATCTGTCGATCTGTACATTGGAGCCACCCACCTATTTTACTAAACCGTTGACTCTAAACAAATCTTAATATCCACAGCAGCTGAACCTGGCAGACCACAACATATAGTCTGGTCTACAGTGGCAAATTAAAGTAGATGAAAATCACTCTCTCAGGGCATTTGAAAGCCACCCGCTTAGCATCTTTCCAAATAGGATACCTGAAATTGAGAGGACTGTGTCTTAGCAATCCCCACATGGTGGCTGTCCTATTTAAATCAGCTCTAAGCTTTTAATATTTGCAGCTGCAGATTTATGTTAAAAGCTACCAGGAATGACTAGACTTACAGTTCCTGCATAGCAGGTCTGATACATTGATTTATTGTCCCCTGCTTATTCTTGAACCAGTGGAATATCTTTTTGCTGCTGCCAAATTTGAATTAAAATTTATACTTTTTTGCTGTTTCCCTGGAGCACTGTGTAAAGACCAAGCGTTTATCCTAATGTAGAATGTGGAACATGAAGTTACAAACTGGGGACAGCATCGAGGGACACTTGAGTATGAGAACACAAGTTCTTGTATGGACTAGCGTGGTTCTCATTGTTTTAAAGCAAATATTTGTTCTTCAGTAGACACCGAAGCATCTGAAGAAGTCCAACCCCCTAAAATAGTGAATAGGTAAAAGAACAACAGTGAACAGGCAAAACCTTACATATATGAAGTCCCTCCATCACAGAGGACTAGTATTTAGAATAGATAAGTTGTCAAAATCCACGATGCTGTAAAATTATACCTCTACTGGCTACAGGAGGTAAAGTCTCATGTTCAAAAAGATTCTGTTAAGTATGTCGTGCGGACAGGGTCATAGTAGTTCAGAATCAGATAACTTTTTTGTAGTTATAATTTTGTATTTGATTCATTTCTCTTAATGTTCTGAATCCTATTGGCAAAAATGAACTTAAACTTAGACATTCTGCCAAGCTGCAGCTGCTAGTTTGCTAACAGCCAAAGACAAATGAGCAAACAGGGATTTAGGATAAAGAAAAATGAAAGTATGTTGGCTGTGGGCCACAGATCAAACATAACTATGTACTTCAGTTGAAGCTGATATTCTACTGATATCTTTGGGACAAAATTATAGAAGTAGTCCAGCTTAGCTAAATTATGTAGAAAACTCTATTGTTCATAATTTATCAATGTCCATTCAGAAGGACCAGTTTAAGAGGTTCCCAGCATGCCCAACTGCATTGTGCCAAAAAAGTGGGGCCATCCAAAGCAGAGTGGTGGGCTGAAGCAGGATATCGGTATGTGAGGCAAAAAAGCTGTAGTCTTTTTCTGTTGCTCTGCTACTGAAAAATTATTCTAATAATATACATGTGCTGAGCCATGGATTGTTTGCTCTTGAGTAACTGAGTAAACTACAGTTGATTGGATTCATATAAATGCTAAGATGCACTCTGTGGTTTACAAATCATAATCAATGGATTCGTACAACTCGCTAAGCCAGACTAAAGAAACCATGTTGTTCTTTAGTGTATTTATAAACCAGTTCACCAAGTTTATAAAAATAAATAGAAATAACATCTCATCCCAGGTTCTAAGGGAAGGGCCAGGTCTTCAAGGTCTTAAAGGATAACTTCATCAGGACAAGAGAAACTTTTGGGAGGTTAGCAATCCAAAAAAACAGGTACAAAGAAGACATACTTCCTGGGACTCATTAGATGACATTATTACAAGGATGGGACATGATCTGCCAGAGTAGAGACAGTGGAGAAAGGAGATCCTGCAGGCAAGTAGGCCTCATGCTGTGAAACACTTTAGAGAATGCCTCCAGCATCCTGAATTGCACCTAAAACTTCAATGGTAGCTAATGCAGCTTGTGCAGCATAGGTGACACACGAGCATACCAAGGCATGTCTATGACTGCTCACATGACTGCATTCTGGATTAATTGCAGCTTCTGTGTGGTCTTCAAGGATTCCAGAGTCAAAAATGGCAGATCCCTGGTACCAGAGAGCCAGAAATCCATAGCCATTGTCTTGTCAGGATTCAGTTTAAACCTGTTTGTCCCCTCCTCCAGATCTTCACGGCCTCCAGGCACTGAGACAGAGAACCTTAATATCATCACTTAGTTGGGTCAGAGTTGAGATGTATAATTGAGTATCAAGAGTGTTCTCGATGGTATTGAATCCCATTCCATTGGATGACCTTACCCAACAGTTTAATATAAATGTAAATGGGAGATGTGAGAGTGTCCCCCAACAAGTAAGAGGTTGAAAGCTGAACTACTCCTCCTCCACCTGCCATCAGCAACTAGAAATGACATGAGAAAAGAGAAAAATCACTGCAACACCATGGCCCCCCTTGTTAATATTTCGAAGAACATTTGTGTTCATGTTCCCAAGGTATCACTCCTCTGTTCCTATGCATTCTCTTGAAAGGCCTGGGATTCTGGTTCATAAGGTATTTTGGGTTTGTCAGTGGAGAATAATGTGCTGCTGCATCAGTAAACATGCTGAAGTCTTGTGAATTAAAGAAGAAAGGAAGGGAACGATGCACAACTTTTTTGATTCACACTTTTAAAGGATTTCTGTGAGTTTTAACATCAAAACTTTAAAGTTTATACAATCTAGTTATGCTGGATTACTTTTTGTAGTTTTTGCTAGACCAGCTGAAAAAGCTGCACTTTACAACTGTTAAAATACTACAGCTTGGGTATAAGGAAAATACAATTTCCTTCTTTTAAAATGCTGTATTGTGATGACATGTGATTAGATCCAGTAATACAAATGGTAGCAACTGCACAATTATTGCAGAACAAAAATGAAGAAGATGATAATACAAAGGCAGACAAAAATGATTTTACTTTAAGTTAATCCTTGATATTTATTAAGGCTGAGTCAAAATGCTTATCTCAAATGTTCTGTACTATTTTCAGGTGCTAGCATATTCCCTTCTAATGTTTATTTTTTCATGTGACTCACGTGAATAGGATGTTCACTGTCTGTTACTCTGAATATATTTTTTTTCTTCATTTTAAAATTAGAGTTACTAATTCTAGGCTAAAAAATCCATATGAACTTCATGGTAGCAAAAAGATGGAAAAAGTTATTTAGTGGTTGTCTGGGTTTTTGCAGACCAGATCTGCTAGTCCTATTTAAATTCAACACTGGAAAATTGAGTTTGAACTGATTTAGGTTCAGATATCACAGTGTAGTAAATCTTACTGACAGAATCATGAACATGACACTGAGGAAATGAGAAGCATCCCTTTCTGTTTTCAATTAAATTCAGTTTGTAATTTTGTTCAAACTGTAACAACTGTTAACTATGATTCATCTGAACCAGCTAATTTATCTCTTTCGGATCCTAGCTTGTTTGGATAAATCATAATTAAAACCAATAGAACTTCTCATTCAGACTATTACATACCAACTGCTGGCTACTTTGTTATAAGCCAAATCATGCAACAATGGTTTTTGCCATCAAATCAGAATATGGTATTCCGCCCTCCACCCCCCCCTGAGTTCTTTTTGTGTGTGTGTATATATATTTTTTTTGAAGAAAAATGCCTCCAGACTTTACACGAAATGCTAGAGTCTTGTATTTGGAAGCACACTTCTGCTCCAGATGTAGCTGAAACATTTCGTGATGTATTGTACACTGGGGAACATTTTTATCCTTTCTTGCAGATATCTAATAAACATCACAATGGTATGTTAGGAGAGGATTTTTTCATTCCAGATTGTCTCAATAATTATTAGTTGCACTGATCTTTTTCTCATACATAGTTCTCTTTTATTTTGTGTTCTGTATAGAAGTTTTGCTGGGGGTATTCAAAGATTTATCGAATCTGAAGTTATTTTTTTTCCTGTCAGAGCATTGCCAGGATTTCTGAAATAAGTAACTAACCATAAACGAATGGGTCAGAATCAGAGATGGGCTTTAAATCTCACTGCCGGTTCACTCAGGGGCATGCGCATGCGCAGTGCTTTTAAAAGGTTTCTGCGCATGCGCAGAAGCTTAATCCAAGATGGTGGCACCATAGAAAGAACTAGCTTGTGAGCATGGCAGGCCCAGGTTCCTAACGGTTCTACCTAATCATGCCGGTAAGTTACTAATGGTTCGGTAGAAACAGACCGAACCGTTAGGAACCCACCTCTGGCCAGAATTATCTAATGCTAACATACAAAGATAAATCTCCATCCCTTTTGTACTCATAAGTAAAGCAAAAAAAAAGACAAAACTCTGTGTGCTTTCAGAGGAGGTTGGAATTTTTTTTTGGTATTGTTGTTTTTCTTTACAGTCAGACTTCTACATAAGATCCAGATTATCTATCTGGATAATCTGACTAGCTTGCATTTTTCTACCACTTCTTCTACCCTTTTCTCTGTCAAGAAAACATCTAATAGAGTGGGAACGTCGAATTTACTTTCCAGTGACTAATGCCAAGAAGCATCCATACAAGCCAGGAACTACACATGAGTAAAAAGCTAGTTGCTGGAACAGGCAGAAAAAGACAAAAAGTCAAGGGAGCAGAAAAAGACAACAGATGTCCAAACAGCAACAAGCAGAGTACTGGTTTATTTTACAGGCAACATATTTTGGCTGTAACCCATTCCTTAAAAGCAGATCAGCACAGGGAATCAGTGAGTGAGTCACTCTAGGTCAGTCATGAATTCTCTTTGGAAGACTGTTTAGCTACATCACCACTATAAATTGTCTGGAAGGAATCTAGTATTAAAACTTTTTTTAGATTTGGGAAAGCTTTGTGTCGGTTTTTTTTTTTGGTATCCTGAAAAGAAAAAAGGCAGCAAAGATGGGGATGGATTTAAGGCCAGTCTGCTTATCTTATATAAAACTATTGTATGGTATTTCTTTTATTAATTTATAATGCAGTTTAAAAGGGGTAAAAAATTGATTAAAGTGGAAAAACTGAGTTTTTCAACAGAAACACAACTGACACTCTATTGTTGCACAGGCAGAAATAAATGCATGAGTGGACAACCTAATGACCCTCCAGATGTTACTTTCAATTTTAGTCAGCATAACCATTAGGAACTCTGGAAATTATAATTTAACAGTAAATAGACACTCATGCTTTGCCTGTCACTGTGTACTAAGATCTCCCATCTAACCATGGTGTGAAAGTCACTGTGTGACCTTACGTTGAGAAGGAATTGGCTCAGTTTTTTTCAGTGGTTCAAGAGAACAAGCGCGTGGGAAAAGGAAGAGAATCATCAACATAAGATCTAAGGGGAAAAGACAGAATTAAAATGTAAATATTTGCATTGATTTTTAAATTATTGCAAATATATAATGCAGGTAAGCATATAGTACCTATTGGTGCTGGGATTCTTGGCTGGTCTAATATAGCAAGAGACTTCTATGATGTTCTTAAGCAAGAGGTTTTATCATGGCGCAGTAGAATAGCACAGATGGTACAGCGAAGTAAGAAATGGGATTATACTTCCTGATTCTTTTTCTTGTTTAATGGATGCGCGGTATAACATATGTTCTGGAAGATTCCCAGTTGTTGGGATAAAGCCTCTCTGGGTATAATTTGTATGTGCACAAGTTCTGTAAAAGCTCTGGATTAAATATGTATGCCAGTAAATGCAAACCCATTTTCTATTCTATGCATTTGCATTCTGTCAATCACCTTCTATATATTTTGTGCTCTGTACCTTATCTCCCACAGCCAGTAACTGTGCTGATGGTAATCGACTTTATACTCCAGACATATTTAGAGAACACTAGTTTGGGAAGGCTGCTTCGTGCCCTCCAATATATTGATTAAGACATCCAGAGAAAATATTTGCTCACTGCATTTTTTTCAGTGCTTGAGTCCACTAACTAGGGTGGACTTACAAGAAGGTGATTATATAGAAGTTCATTCTATGTAAGCCAGAGGTGGGTTTCAACAGGTTCTGACCAGTTCTGGAGAACTGGTAGCGGAAATTTTGAGTAGTTCAGAGAACCAGTAAATACCACCTCTTGACTGGCCCCGTCCCCATCTATTATCTGCCTCCCGAGTCCCAGCTGATTGGGAGGGAATGGAGATTTTACAGTATCCTTCCCCTGCCAAGCCCACCAAGCCAGGCCACGCCCACCAAGCCACGCCCACAGAACAGGTAGTAAACAAATTTGAATCCCGTCACTAATATAAACTCATTCCATTTGTTTACCAATTCATGTCCACAGCTAGTTTTCCTCTAAATGTTCCTTTGCACAGCAGGAATAGTGAAGATGAACTTAAATACCCTCTTGATGAGCTCAATAGAGATACTTGACTAAAAATAATACTGGTGGTTCCATATGATCCACTAGGGAAGTTTCCGCATTGTTAATAACCCCGATACTAAGGAATAAAATTAAAAAGTGAGACAGTATAGCAGAGTAGCTAATTCAAACCAAACCATAGAAGGAAAAATTGAGAAGCTTTGGAGATCTGGCATGACACAGATAGTTTTCTGACCAGAAAGGCAAACCCTTTAATTATGCTAAGTAAGTCTTCTCTTAAAAAAAGAAAACCCCAAAAAGTTCTAATAAAGGCAAGGATTCAACTCAAATGAAACAATAGTTTATAACTTTGAAGCTCAACTTCCTTTGTTTCCATTGATTCCCTAATAAATGAGGCAAAGCTTAAAAAACAAAGCATGTGGGCAGGCTGCCTAAGCAGAGTCTTTTATCCATCAATTCTCTGCTTGAATGCTTTTATTATAAGCACAAACATAGCTCAGGTCACCAGGTCAGAAAACTGGGTGCTGCCTGGAGCATGTTGGCTAAATGTAGTTACCTCTCAATTTACAAACAGTCCCAGGGGATCATTTCCTCTCTTTTTAACTTTTGCCCACTCTCCCCTAACCTCTTGTACTAGAGTTTTGAGTGAAAATCTCCTTGAAATGGAAATTATGAACATTACTTTTTGAGGACAAATTGCCAAGTCAGAACAGAAAAATATGTAGAATGCTTCTTATTATTTTAATCAGATCTCTCCAACACAATGGACTGTTGGATTGCAGCCCCCATTTTCCTTCCCTTCTGCTAGGCATCATGATTTTCCCATCTCCTGAAGGGTGACGGATTGGGGAAGGGTCTTTTAATTGGCAAATAAGTCCCAGGATGTTTGGAATGGCAGTTTATCATGTGACATGTAGTAATGAAAAAAATAATGCAAACCTGGAGTGGATTGTCAATATATCAATATATTTATCAATGAAGAGCCAGTTTGGTCTTGTGGTTAAGGCACAAAGCTCAAAAGTGAGATCATGAGTTCAAGTCCCACCTTAGCCATGAAAGCCAGTTAGGTGACTTCGGGCCAGTCACTCTCAGCCCAGCCTACCTCACGAGGTTGTTGTTATGGGGAAAATAGAAGGAAGGTGTGTTGGATATATTTTCCTCCTTGAAGTGGGAAACAAATAAATATTTTTTTTACTTTTATAGAATGAAGTTATTTGAGGCAATTGGGAGTTACAATGATGTGATGATATAGATATTGTTTAATATAGAATCTACCTTTCTCTTTCTGCAGCTGAAGTTATAATTCCACTTCAGCCCATCACAGTATGACTTTTCAGTAGTTTCATCTTATAAAACCATAATTTGGATATTTCTAATATCTGATTTGCCACTATAAGAGCCGTGGTGGCAAAGTGGTTAGAATCCAGTATTGCAGGCTAATTCTGATGACTGCCAGCAGTTTGATTCTCACTGGCTCAAGGTTGACTCAGCCTTCCATCCTTCCAAGGGTGGTAAAAGGAGGACCCAGATTGTTGGGGGCAATATGCTGACTCTATAAACTACTTAGAGAGGGCTGTAAAGCACTGTGAAATGGTATATAAGTCTTAAGTGCTATCGCTATCACTATAATACTTGCTGATCTCTAGAAATGGGTTTGCTGCATTGCAGACAGATGATATGACTTCAGATGATATGACTACATGGGGTGTCCTTTCTCTCCAATGCACCTGCTGTTTATTTTCCCATCATTTATATTTGTATGTTTAAGAAGGTGAGGCAACCTGTATGGTACACGTAAGGTGATTTAGGATAAATAGAGTGCCCGATCTATGGATTACAAGCCAGGATTGAATTATCAATTGGGCATAGGAAGGAGTTTATTGCACAAGAAACACTGTTGTTCTGTGTGAAAAGAAAAAGCTACATCTGTTTACCCTGATTTTAGGTGGAAAACAATGTGTGTGCTTTTGTCTGTTCATAGGGACTGAGATGCTAATACCATGTTTCCCCGAAAGTAAGACAGGGTCTTATTTTCTTTTGACCCCCGAAATAAGCACTTGGCCTTATTTTTGGGGCGGTCTTATTATTTTTGAGGTGCAGGAGGCTGCGAGTGTGGTCACCTCATAGCTGCTGCTGTGTTACAGGGAAGGCTTATTTTCAGGGGACAGCTTATTTTAGCGCATGCGCTCAAAAGCCTGATTGGGCTTATTATCTGGGGTGGTCTTATTTTCAGGGAAACAGGGTAACTTCCATCAAAATTTTCTTGAAATTAACTAATTATCAGCTCTGTAGGGATTAATACGTTGTCTGAAAGTAAGAACAACCTATTCAGGTAAAATCTTTTGATCTCCAAGCATTCCAGAAATCGATCCATCTTTACAGCATATTTCAAAAAAGCTGTAGCTTCTTCATCTGTATGTAAGCCAGCCATCTGTCCTAGGCTTCTTGCTGGGAAGGTGTTAAGTTTTCCTGTCCATTAATTTCCTGACTGTAGAAATGACATCTGTATTTTCACTACCAAGTGGCATCAGTGGAAGTCTTTACATCGTGGATTTTGGAGTAAGAGAGCCCAAGATGTTTCTAGTTAACAAGGTTATTGGTATTGACTGAGCTGACTTAATAACAGATGTAGCAACTGATATATGATTTTCAGTTTTTCCAGAACTTTGGGAAAAAAATGAGAGCTTCCATCTACGGCCACCAGACTAATGAATATCGAGTGTTTTTCCCGCCACTGCAGGCAGATTGAAGAGCGATGGAGGGAATTTACCATGCCTTAGGCTCTTTGCCATCAGAAGCTTCTGCATGTTTATCAGACCAGTTCAGTTACTTTGAGGGTGGGGAAGCAGATTGCTTTGTGTTTATTCTTCTGTGAGTCTTTCAGCCTTTTAAGGACATGGTGTAACTGAATTTATATCAGTGACCAATTGTGTGCTTCAAACTGTGTGCTTCAAGCTGTACTTAAAATCTCATGGAAGTGGGTCTGTCTTTTGTAACACTTTTACAAACACATTTGTTAGTTAGGAAAATAAGACAAAACAAAACAAACAAACAAACAAACAAACAAACAGGGTTCCTTTAAGGATGTCTTATCTGGCCATTCAAGGAATGTCTTTTGGGGGTTCTTTGATCCAAATAAGACCAATTACAAATAGAGCAAATCTAATTTAATTCAGAGTCTTTCAGGACATGTCAAATACAGGTAGTCCTCGACCTATGACCACAATTGAGCCTAGAATTCATGTTGCTAAGTGAGAAATTTGTTAAATGAGTTTTGCCCCATTTTACGACTTTTCTTGCTACATTTGTTAAGTGAATCAATGCAGTTGTTAAATTAGTAATATGGTTTTTAAGGGAAACTGGCTTCCCCATTGACTTTGCTTGTCAGAAGGTCGCAAAAGGGGATCCCATGACACTCTGGGACATTGCAGCCATCAGAAATATGAACCAGTTGTCAAGCAATCAAATGTAAATCATGTGACCATGGGGATGCTGCAATGGTCATAAGTGTGAAAAATGGTCATAAGTCAACTTTTTTCAGGGTCATTGTAACTTCAGTCACTAAATGAACTGTTGTAAGTTGAGAACTACCTGTACCTATATTCTGTCCTAACTCAGCCTTAGAAATTCAGTGTCGACAGTGTGGTTGGATTTACGGATCATGCCTGGCTATGGTTTAACCATAATTTATTACTATGCTACATTTGGCTATAAACCATAGTTTACAAACTGCATTGGATAGATTCAAACATACTATTTCAACTGTGTGTGTGTTTTTTTTTGCAAGTTCTGGATCTTTTAGTAATTATCAGTAAATCTGATAATAGGTTATAATGACAAACGGCTGGTCAAATAAGCAAGATTGAGAGTTTGTTCTGGCTATATAGTTTTGCACTATGTTTGTAGCTTTTCCATTTCTACTTTAGTCTAGAGAACAGCTCAAAACTCAAGTGAAGAAAGTACATCTAGTTAATAGCAAGCTTAATCAAAACTGAGTGGAATATGAAACCAAAACAATTTTTCTAATTAAATTAAATATTTAAATTAAATGTTTAATCCCTAGTTAAATGTAGGTATAAGAAAATTGTAATGCCTTGTATCTTTTTTGGGATGAATTTAATGTTAATATTTATTTTTTTATATCATATCCATATTGGGCAGTTTTAATTTGAAAACTTTTGAAGGCAAAGCTCACAATGTTGAAAAAACATTTTCATCTTTAAGCAAATTAGCGAAAGTCTTCCCAAAGTGACTTATCAAACCAACCCGATTATGCATCATGAGAAATAATATAAATTGCGATCGGCTCTAAACCTTGGAAATCATTTGTCTTTTTAATCAAATTGCCTTCTTAATATGTTTATTTTTAATTAAAGGTTGGATTTAATTCATACCATGAATTGTGTTGGATATACACAGAAAGACATGTCTGGTAACATGCCTGAAGTTGAATTACTTCATGAGAACTGGTCAGAACTTTGCCAGCCAGGAAAAAATATTTAGCTAATGGAAACATCAACCACAAGCTTTATATTCAGTGAGTTTGTTTTATGACTTAAGCCAAGTCATTTCTTACAGTTATACCCAGTGTTAACTTTTCATGGCTTTGAAAGAGCATTTCAGTTTATTTTAGAGCTTTTAGAGTTATTTTAGGTTTTTTTAAAATTTTGCTTTGGATAAAAGGTTAAGATAATGACATCTTGGAAAGAAATGATATGATATCCATGCTTCATTGATTAACGTTCAGCCTGGTCCATGATTGTTGAAATAATGGCTACTGGTGCCCATTTTTGCAGTACATCTCAATTTTGGCTTATCGCAAATGAAACACTGGGTTCCTCTGGAAAACAACCTCTTCCTCAAAAATTGCTAGCAAAATTCAGTCAGTCTGAACAGAAGACTCTGGTCAGTTTTATATTGTGCCATTCACCTGGTAACACTCTTAAGCTGAACTATTTCCTGAAACTGTTAAGCAAGTCTGAGGGATGAGTCAGGGCAAGGGGAATGCTTGAGAGGTAGCCAGGGTGGGAAGAAAATGTAGGAAGGAGAGTGAAGCTTTGACCTGCCTGTAGTTTCTCAGCAGCTAGGGAAGAAAGGAACAAGCCCCTGAGATAGCAGATGGAGCAGAAGCAGTGGTGGGATTCAGCCAGTTCGCACCTATTCAGGAGAACCGGTTGTTGGAAGAAATCGTATTTTGTATTTTTCCCATTTTACAGGGCTCATCCTGTAAGGAAGGCAGTAAGGAAACATTCTGATGATGTTTCTAGCCTAATCTTTACAGAAACTGCCTCTCTGGTTAACCCTTATTACATTGTAACAGCTAAGGCAACGCACCCATCGATGTGAGTGACGTTGAGTTGGCCACGCCCACATGGTCACATGACCACTGAGCTGTGCCTACCCAGCTGGTCATTAGGGCAAAGAACCGGTTGTTAAAATAATTTGAATAATTTGAATATATTTGAATAATCCACTGAGCAGAAGCCCTGCTGAATCCAGACTGCCACGGCTGGTGGCAATCTCTCACAGGTAAGGCAAACAACTGGCAGAGACAACTTCCAGAGATGTATTCCAAACAGGGAAGAATGCAAAACCTGAACACCTCACAAATAGGCACCTCTGTGTGAAGTCCGATATGCTAAAGCAAGGAGCTACCCTCCGGACTTAAAAAAAAAATCAATATATACTATAACATCAGGAACAGAGATTAGAATCTTGTGAGGTTTTCATTCGTTGGTTTTAGGGCTCCCGAGAAATCTGAAAGTAAAAAATACTATGAAAATCTAAAGCGGATCCTTCTGCTCCTAGATATGGTAAGAATGCCTATGTGTCTATCTCAGTACAGTGGAGAGAAACTTGGTAAGAGTTAAGAGTTAATGTCAGTATCAATGGTTTTAATGAATGTAAATACCTGGGTTCCAATTAAAGCTGGTAAGTGTGGCCTTGGGTGTTGTAGGCCTGACTTTCCCATTTGTACAGTTGAGTGCTAATTTACAGCACTGAGAATGCGTTTAGAAACACAGAACAGTTTCATATCAACAAGGAGAATCTTTCTTGGCTTGGTTGTAATGCTTTGTCTATAGTTTTTTTGAACAAATAGGAATCTTGTCCTTGATTATTTTTGACAGCATCAAGAGAACAGAAGAGAACCAAATTGTTTTAAGACCTTCCTTGACATTTGCATGCATACTTGTCAGACTGTGTAAATTGTTAAGACTATAACAACCTTTTTTGGCTTCTGTTCCAGTGTCAGAATTTTAAAATGTTCCCATGAACATCAATACTTGTAATGAGCCAATATCAAGATGATTTTGTACTTCAGTTCTAATACATTTACATAAAGGTATCTTCTGTTTGCTGCTGGCCTTAGACACTTCCAATTCTGAAGCAAAAATGATAGGCATATCCTGCTTGAATAGAGACCTCTATTTCTGTAGACCTACATAGATAGGATTGAAGGTATGGCTCTAAAGTCAGTTTTCCATAGCAGGGTCATTTTGGATTCTACTGAATAACTGAGATATACGCAACTGCTGGATTTATAAATAAACTTCACTGGGTTTCTATATAATGTTAGATTTTAAAAGGTTTTAATAATTGCACTAAAGCTCTAATCAAATGGACACTGATACTCCCTGTATGAACTTAACTGATCATCTATGCAGGGGTCTCCAACCTTGGAAACCTTAAGCCTGGAGGACTTCAATCGCAGAATTCCCCAGCCAGCTGTCCTCCAGGTGTTGGAGACCCCTGATCTATGGGAACAAGTGGGGAGGAGGGGTCCTGAGCACCCATAGATGACATGGTAGCATGAGAGAGGGTCTTCTCTGTGGATTTCCTCAGAAACCAGGTTGGTGACAACCATCATTTGGGAGTTAACCATAGGTTGATTGAGTTCTGTTACTTTCTGACTCCTTGTAAAATTGTGTGCCTTTAATATTATTCTTGTTTTAAAGTGTTAAGTTTTGGAAGTGTTTTTCCCCCCTGCTTCTTTCAGGATGGTGAATAGCCTATAAATATTTTTAAAAATAAGCAGAATACTGCAGAAGAACTACAAACTTCAGCATCTGGACATGCAGCAGTTTCAGAAAGTCTTTAAAGTAAAAGAATCTTTTGCTTATCCTTAGAAAGAGGCTGGATTCCACTTGGTTGTTGCTAAAGATCTTCCTTTAAAAATCCTTCCAACTCATTTATTCCAATGAAACAGTTTCCATGTGTGTTTATCCAGGGGAATTACTTCAGAGCAATCTTACAAAACTAAATAAATCAACTTTTATAGTATCAAGCTATAGATAATTTACATTTTCTGATAGCAGGGTGAAAAAGTTCAGAGCAAACACTTAAATCTACTGAAAATATCTACATTAAAAATTGCTACATAAATTGCTACATCAGTGTTAAAACTAAATTCAGTTCTTTGAGGCATCTTAGGCATTCACAGAGTTTCTGTATTATGAGGGAGACTGGTAATCCTTTGCCTGCAAGGTAGTGATTTCGGTTTGATGTTATTAAAATGTGCAAACTGGGTGCGATTTAAGCACAATTTGATAAGCAAAGAATTTTCTTATTCAGACAGTTAAATTTTTTGTGTGTTTAATAAGATGATAGATCAAAGGCAAAATCAAACTTCAACATTACGCTTCTTGGGAAAGGACTTTGGCAGTTCATGCTACTCTCCTTAATTACGAGAGAGTCCTTCTCCACCTTGGTTCATAAACCAAGTCAGATTAATTCTCATCTCTCTTCTCAGCCGACGTTGTTTCCTGTTACTTAATCTCAGTCCTACAGAATTGGAGGCAGCAAAAGAGAAGAAAAAAACCAATCTGAAAGTCTGTTTGCTTTATACCTTCTTTCCCTTTTTTCCTAAGATGCAAATGTTCCATTTATGCCAACTTCACATTCTGAAAGGACAGTTTTCTGACTGTCTTGATATACTTGAACAAACTCTCAATCTTGCTTATTTGACCAGATGTTTGCTATCATAACATATAAGGCAATTTCTTCAGGCAGAAAGATTTATTGAGTACAGTGTAAAATAAAACCCAATGGCTTTATATGTTTTATATGATTTACTGCAGGGATCCCCAACCCCTGGGCCATGGACTGGTGGTGGTCTGTGGCCTATTAGGAACTGTAAGTGGCAGGCGAGCGAGTGACACTTCATCTGCGCATGTGCGGGATTTAGGTTGCGTGTGAAACCATCCATGGAAAAATTGCCTTCCACAAAACTGGTCCCTGATACCAGAATTATTGGGATCTGCTACTTTACTAGATTAGGAATAATGTAGGTAATATGTCATGAAAACATCCTCATCTGTTAATGCTAGCGGGTAGAGGGGACTATGCCAAATCCATCCAATCAGCACATATATATTACATATAAATTTTTGCTTCTATCTATCTATCTATCTATCTATCTATCTATCTATCTATCTATCTATCTATCTATCTATCTATCTATC